>OX442354.1:828109-830609 GCA_949357725.1 Hyperoplus immaculatus | reverse complement strand
ATTTTTGTACTGTTATCTACGAGTAACAGCTACTTATGCACATGGACCATCCATACCACTTTTTTTTAATCTTGGCTATGTATTATGGGCTCATGTTTTCTGTATGGGTGGGATATGTTTCTATATGTGTTGTGTTGTGTTGTGTTGTGTGTGTGTGTGTGTGTGTGTGTGTGTGTGTGCATACTGGCTGCTGGAAAGCCTTAACTTCCCTGCTGGGGTGAATAAAGTATATCTTATCTTTGGGCCACCAAATTTAGTGGTGGCCCAAATGCCGGGTATTAAAACAGTGAGGTTAAAAACTGCAGACCACTGATTGGTCAGAGCGTCAGTGGGCGTCGACCTACACTGCACAACAAACAGCCAAGCTACTGTTGAGGTCGCACCGTTTGAGCCTGCTGTCTCTTAAGTTTTTTTTTTCTATTTTCGAAGTACAGATAGATAGATAGATAGACAGACAGACAGACAGACAGACAGACAGACAGACAGACAGACTGACAGACAGACAGACAGGTAGATGCCTAGTTAATACAAGTACAACAGAACTACACTATAACTCATATGCTGTTTCATGAAGTGTAACTGAAGTCTCCGGTCGCCATGTTTTTTTCAGGATAAAGACCTACGTGAGGTCAGCGACTGGCGTAAAAACATTGAAGATAAATCTGGAATGGACGGACGGAAGAAGATGTTTGAGACAGAGGCTTAATTTACTGACAGGAACACAAACTGCATCTGATCTTAACAAGTATTTAAAACTCTCTGTATTTCATTGCCTGGTTTTAAAATCAAGAAACCCATTGAGAAAACACTACATTATGTTATAGAAAATATACTTTGTAAGCTGTAGAGAATTGAGCTGAATAAAACAACACTTGGTGAAGGAGCCTTTATGTCCTGCTTTATTGGGTTTGTCTTAAAACAAATATAATATTAGAAATTTAAATTAATTAGCATTATCGGTCAATTAACGCAAGGCTATATTGAAATTGTCCTTAAGCATATCCATATTCGAGTTCCCACACTCCAGAGGGGGTCAGAGCGCAGGGTCAGACCTAGTACAGCGCCCCTGGAGCAGTTTGGGGTTAAGTGTCTTGCTCAAGAAGTACACACTCAAACACAAACAAACTAAACCAGTACAAATGCCTTTACTTTATACATTTGTGATTGAAAAATGTAAAAGCTTCCCCGCCCTTTGATGGCTCAGACATGAACTGCATTTTTTTTAATCCAAATTGATTAAAAAAAAAAAAAGTTTTCGAATTTAAAAAATAACTAAATTACGTTTAAAAAAAATACACATAACCCCTGAACTCATATCTTGTTCATAATTACACTGTTTGGGCTTGAAGATGGTGATATAATGTGACAGGTGGATGTAAGCTAATGTAAGTAGCATCTCGTTAGCTCGTAGGAATGTTAAAAAGCAGTGAACATGATCCGATGCAATGCTACATACGATCTCTGGTTTCTTGGTTGTTGCCGTTTTCATGGCGTGTGAAAAACAGACTCGATTTCAACACATCGTCAACGGAAACGAGGGTCTTACTTTATGGATAGGGACAGAAACATGACCCCAAATAATCTGTCACATTAAAGGAATAATTCACCCATACGGAACCGGCGTTTTATCATTATAAAATCGCTATTATAATATAATGAATGAGGTTTTTCTTCCCTCAGTCTTCCCTGAGTCTTCCCTTGGCCCAGCTGTCCTGTTCATCCTAACTCTACATTTAACCATGTGCGATGTCACACATGGGAAAATGTAGGGTTAGACAGTGAGACCATAAACACTCTTTCTGCCTTTGCTCAGGCTAGGATGAACCGATTTCTATAATGTTTGCATATTTATACTACATAGAATCTCAGAGTTCAATACACCTTCATATATCCACCGGTGAAGTAGGCCTTTAATTGAATGTTTATTTTACTCACTAAAACACATGACTTTTAATAGGGTTTCAAAGAATATTTTTTTTTCTCCAAAGAAACAAACTTGAGGTAAGTTGTAAATCTTTTTGAAATAATATGATGTTTTTGTTGATTTTAATCATCTTTTTAAAATGTTGATGTGGACTTTAAAGGTGCTACGAGGAACTTTAAAATATTTCTGAAACAGTCTAATTATTCCTCTGATGATCATGAATGACACGTAAGCGCAAACGAGACCATCATTGCAAAGAATTCTATTTTTAGATAGTTTTTCTTAATGCCTTTGTCATGGGTATACACTCACCCAGGAACAATAGCTGGGGTAGTAAAAACACTACTGCTTTTGTCCAAAGGGGGTGCAAGAATTACAAAAACTGAAAGTGCCTCTGAGCACCTTTTAAGTCTAAAAGCATGTTCTGTATGCCCAACAACTACTTTAAATACATTTGGCTATTAATACTATTAATACATTTGTGCTTTTACTTTGAACATCTTAGATACATGACTTTTACAGAGTTTTCACAGAAAGGTATTGCCACTTATACAACTAATTTGTTTTGCAAATCAC
>OX442354.1:728109-823109 GCA_949357725.1 Hyperoplus immaculatus | reverse complement strand
ACACACACACTGAACACACACACACACACACACGCACACGCTCACACTCACTCACACACACACTCACACCAATTGTACGGCTATACTTGTGAGGACACTAATTGACATAATGCATTCCCTAACCCCAACCCTTACACTAACCCTAACATAAACCTAATTCATACCTGAACCTTAAAACCTCAAACTGCCCTTTAAAGGCCTTGTAGCAAACAATTATTATTATTATTAACCACGCACGTACACACACACACACACACACCCCCACACACATACTCAAAGACAAAAATCATTGCCCAAATTTAACCCTGTCGATATGATTCTGTCTCCAGCCTAGCAACCTGTTGTTATGTCCACCGGGAAGTTTGTCGAACGTCCCAAAATACATTGTTATCCCCGGAGATACCCCCCCATCTCCCCCCCATCTCCCCTCAACCCTCAACCCCCAACCCCCAACACGCTGCCTATTATTGGTTTACAGATGACGGGCCATTTGTTCCAGGGTTCAGCTATGTGTTTAAAGGATGCCTACAGGGGCGATCAGACATCTTTTCTTTCAAGACGAGAGCCCGCTGTCATTTTCACCCTTTCCATAATGAAGACGCTTGGAACAGCTGTGCGTCCACGAATAGAGTCTTAATCCACGGCTCAATCGTAGCTGCTAAACGTTACAAACGGCTCAGGGCAGGCAGGGGGTATACAGTGTCCATGTAAGACCCTTTCAAGTGGCCTCTATAAGACCCACACCCAATGCACCCCCTCGCCCGAAATGTACGTTCATGTTAGCTAGTTAGTTACTTTTATTATTTGTCACATACGCATTTGCACAGGGCAATGCATAGTGAAATTCTTGTGTACGAGTCCGGCTGTCATTCAACTATATAAAGTGCAAGATTTGATTATAATAATGATTGGGTGGTGACTGGGTGGGTGGGCTAAGTGTCATTGTCAGTCTGGTTTAACAGTCTGATGGCCTCATGTGTAGGGTCAGGGTTAGGTTAGCTGCCAAATCAAAATCAAAATAGCCCGATATCTAAAATAGCCATTTGTCTCAGTGGGTTTCACATTCCGTATAACACATGACACCCTCTGCCCTTACACCCTTAGCTCGACTGAGTAAGAAATCCCAGCCGAAAAATAATAATATTTTTTTATTTTAAAGATTATTTTTTAGGTGTTTTTTGCCTTTATTGACAGTTGAAGATCAGATAGAAAGAGATAGAATGGAAATGGAGGGAGAGAAAGGGGGATGACATGCAGTAAAGGTCCACGGGTCGGATTCAAACCTATGACCACTGTGACAAAGACTTAGCCAATATGATACGCGCTCTACCCACTATGCCACGGAGCGCCCCAAAATCCATTAACAGGGCTGGTCTCAGTTCCCTTTTGGCATGGAGGGTTAGGGCCAATACAAGGGCTAGATAGCCGTCCAAATAGAGGTTTTCCAGACCCACAATCCAGACCAAGCTCTGTGAGAAATGTCCCATAGAACCTAGAGAATCTTCAGCAATAGGAACGGAAGACAGGGAGAAAGTCAGTTTTGTCTTCAGTTAATAAAGATATACAGTAAATATTACGACTACCATTTATCTTAGTGGTATGTTCTTAAAAAAAAAGAAAAAAAAATGTTCTAACTGTAGTAGCTGTGTATCTGTGTATCTGAATCTTATGGCAGTGGGGGCGGGACCCGATAAGCCTTTGGCTTCTCCTGCTACCCTTCGGACGATAACACAAAGTAATATGTATGAATATGCAATGAGAAAATTATGTATTGTGTGTAATTGTCCGGAAGAATAATAAATAAATAAATAAATAAATAAATAAATAAATAAATAAATAAATAAATATGTCTTTACAAATGACCAAGCATATGAATGAATGAATGGATAGACTTTATTGTCATTGCACAGAATTACCAGTTACATCCCGTCCAAGAAACATAACAAGACAGTGTGGGGAGACAGGACGGAGAGTACATTAAAGAATATCTCCTGTATCTAGCAGAGGTTAGATTCTCTGCCGGAGACCGCGCCGTGACCCGAGCTGGTGCCAGCTAGTAAACACGCTGCTTGTGATTTAATACATGAATAAGTGTTGCACTCATTAAGATCTCATCTGAACAGATTTCCGTCAATCCATCAACTCAGAATTGTGGTTTAAAAATGTAAATTTAACATCCAACTAATTACAAAAGTGTGGGTTTTAATTTGGGCTGGTTATGCCGGAGAGATCTTGTTATAATTATAGGAAGAGTTATGCCCCTGTTCACCCTTTCAGCTTGTTAGTATTGGATCCTTTGCCAGTTGACCTATTAGCTCTCGAGCGGCTAACTCATTAGCAAGTGGCATCTGGAACCATGAGGTAGGATGTCCTACCTAGAGTTTGAGAGTGTCCTCATCCCAGTAACCATGAGGTCTCTGGTTCCTTCCAGTAACCATGAGGTCTCTGGTTCCTCCTCCCAGTAACCATGAGGTCTCTGGTTCCTCCTCCCAGTAACCATGAGGTCTCTGGTTCCTCCTCCCAGTAACCATGAGGTCTCTGGTTCCTCCTCCCAGTATCCATGAGGTCTCTGGTTCCTCCTCCCAGTAACCATGAGGTCTGTGGTTCCTCCTCCCAGTAACCATGAGGTCTCTGGTTCCTCCCAGTAACCATGAGGTCTCTGGTTGGATCCCCGGCACCGGACAGGAGGGTGTTAGTAGTAAAACTAGTGGTGGCTGCTATTACATCTACGGTGCCCACCATCTCTACCATTGTGTCCTTGAGCAAGACACTTAACCCCACACTGCTCCAGGGGCGCTCTACTACGGCTGACCCAGCGCTCTGACCCCCTCTGGAGTGTGGGAACTTGAGAGGGGAGATGAGAAAAGACACATTTCCATGTACCAAGCTTTATCAGACAGTACAGAGTTGAAATGGGGAGACAGAGGGAGAGAGAGAGAGGGAAAGACCTGCAGAAAAGGTCCACGGGACGGATTTGAACCCGCGACCACTGCAACGAAGGCCGGAGCCAATATGGTACGCGCTCTATCCACTACACCACCGGAGCGCCCCGTGTTCTTCTTCTTTGGTTGTAGTCCTTTTGTTAGCACTGAATACTATTTGTATTCTGGAGACTGTGGAGTCGTTATGGTCCGATTGACCGTAGACATGCAGGAGTAATCTGACTTCAAATCGCATGATCTCGGTGTGTTAGCTAAAGTTTGAGAAATTCGATTTGGTACAATTGCAGCCGGAGTACGATGTTAACATGTATTTTCAAATCCCGTTTTTTTGTCGGACTTAAACAATTAATCAATTTTCTCTGTCATGTAAACATACTAAGTGTCTAGTTTGGTCTCATTGTCATGTTTGAGATGTCTACAGGCTTTCAGCAGTTCTGCATTTCACCTCCTTACTTCACAGCATATGTCATTTGAATAACTTTCAGGATTAAAGGGAAAATTTGAGAAAAAACTAAATAAATGTCTATGAACCTAGCTTTTTCTTCTCAATGATAATAGCTTAGTTTTATATAGCGCCTTTCAAGAAACCCAATGACGCTTTACAAAGTACAGGAGGATGAAAATAGTGTAGTAACAAGAGCAAGGACTGGAAAATAAATAAACACTAAAAATACACAACCAAACTTGTCGCTAAATTGAATGGGTCAATGGGTCTTTCTTCTCCCTCTGGCGGGACAAGACCCCCCTACGTTGGGACCCCCCCCCCCCCCCCAAACTAAATATCTGTCTGAAGCTCTACCTGGATCAGCTCCAACAGTAGAATGCTGCTGACACATTGATGAATGGAGGTTTATGATCCGATAATGTCAGAGAATCACAGCTCCGTCACAGGAGTCTATTTACCGCACACACAGCACTTTAACTGTGACACGTTAAAGGTGCTTCAAGGTACTTTTAGTTTGTGTTAATTCTTGCTACCCCCTTTGGACTAAAGCGGTAGTGTTTTTACTACGCCAGCTGTTGTTCCTGGGTGAGCGTATACCCATGACAAAGGCATTAAGAAAAACTATTTATAAATAGCATTCTTTGTTCTGATGGTCTCGTTTGCTGTTACATGTAATTTATGATCATCAGAGGAAAAAAGAGACTGTTTCAGAAATACTTAAAAGTCCCTCGTAGCACCTTTAACATAGATTTAGCATATTAGCATGGTAGTGTTAGCATGTTATGTTAGCTTGACTACAGCTGAATAGAATAGATCATGACCCTAACCCTTTTGAACTACTTTTAGCTTCAAGCACTAACACGCTAAAATCTATAAGTTAATTTTTATTTTTTACATTATAACCACCATTATGACCTATATACAAATGGCTGTAATTCCTACACCGTTCACCTGATTTGGATGCAAACACCTTCAAATTAATGCTGAAAGTCTGCACTCGTAGCACATCTTGATTCTTGTATTTCCAATTTGATGTGTTAGTGCACAGAGCTAATGATGAAAATTCTGTCAATATCCAAACATGTATGGACCTGACTGTAAAAACCAAAGAAATGCACCACACATCTAAACTCAACACTGATTGGTCTATATGTCAATCAATCAATCTATCAATCGGGCGACTGTGGCTCAGGTGGTAGAGCGGGTCGGCTGATGATCAAAGGGTTGAAGGTTCGATCCCCGCCCTGCCACCTGTGTCATGGTTGTTGTGTCCTTGGGCAAGACACTTCACCCACCTTGCCTCGTGTGAATGTCGATAGTTAGCTGCTGCTATCGGTGTATGAATGTGTGTGTGAATGGTAACGTGGGAAAGGGAAACAGGTCTCCCTTGCAAAAGAGTCTTCGGTCTCAATGGGATTTACCTGTAGAAATAAAGGTTAGAAAAAAAAATAAAAAATCAATCAATCAATCAGTATGGTCTGAGGTTGTTAGAAATCCCTCCCTGTAATGCATATGACTAGTTGGACCAGTTTCCATGTTGACCTGTTGGTGTCACTAGAAGAACAGGAACACCAAAGCCCAATAAAAGTCATCCTCTGTCGGTCGTAAATGTCTAAACCAAAAAATTTCATGGCAATCCCGCCAATAGTTATATATCAAGAGATACTTAACTCTACCAGTACCTACGTGTTGGACCACAGAGCTGCTAAAAATAGTGTGCTGCTCCTTTAAGGCATCAACACGGCCATGGAATTAAGATGACTGTGTCTTAAGATAGAATCAAATATGAGACAGATCTGAAATGTGAGACGGTTGAGTTTGTAGAAGCAGCTCAGGACAGGAGTGGTTCTCCAAACACGAAGCACAAACACAAGAGTTGACAGTTAAAAATGTTCACAGGGCTACTGTATATGGGATAATATGGCACGGAAAAAAATAAGCCTTACTGACTCTTTTGCATCTCAACTCAACCGAGTGTTATAGAGCTGAATCAATAAGGTTAATTGAACACTTTATATAGACAGTGTTGTTGACGTCACAACTATATTTTGTCCACAAATCCACATTTCACTTTTAGTTCCAATGGAATATCACATCAAAGGTGCTACGAATTAACACAAACTGAATGTTCCTCAGAGCACTTTTAATAAAACGGTGCCATATAAATCTGGGGACTCCTCCCCCTTGGTAATAGTTGGGATGACCCTGAGTTCAAGAGGAACTTTCAGTTTGTGTTATTTCTTGCACCCCCTTTGGACAAAAGCGGTAGTGTTTTTACTATGCCAGCTGTTGTTCCTGGGTGAGCGTATACCCATGACAAAGGCATTATGAAAAACTATATAAAAATAGCATTCTTTACACTGATGGTCTCGTTCACTGTTACATGTAATTTATGATCATCAGAGGAAAAATTAGACTGTTTCATGAATATTTAAAAGTTCCTCATAGGACCTTTAATGATGGACAGTAGACTATTCACCTAATATGAATTGATTCCTGCAGATATGGGCTGTGCAAAATAATCAAAATAAACCTGTGTAAATAAGGTGGCAGTATAACAGCGGCAGTTTAAATTTGTAGGAGTAATATTTGATTTTTCACGTGTAAAAAGGTACAAATGTTATTTTTAAGTCTTCTTTTGTGTTTTTTTTTCATCAGATAATATCAGGATCCTGCAGCCAAGATGACCGACGAGTGAGTAAACATTTTGCAGTAAATATATGTGAACACGTGGGAATTAACAGGAATAAATTGGGCATTTTGGTGAAATATTAAACGGCTTGTCTTGATTCCTGTTTTGTGTTTTTTTGATCTGCAGGAAGAGACTATCTGCGAGGCGCAAGCATCAGCTGAAAGTAAGTCATTCGTTATAAAATAGGTCTGCGCTAAAAAGTCGATACAGATATATATCGTGATATTTATTTAGATATCGTCAGCTCCAAAACTAGATATTTAGAAAAATAAAAAAATAAAGTTTTACACTGGTTGGGACCATATATTATGCAGAATTATGCAATTCTGAGTCGTTGCCTAGAATTGCCTGGCTTTGATTTTGAATAAAAAGTTTTGGATTAAATAGTATTTGACTTAATTTCTAGGCTTAATTATCAATATAAAGTGAAATAATAAATTAAGGCCACCCAGATCGTACACAGCAGACCCGGGTTAGAATCCAGCCCGGGTCGTTCTCTGCATATCATTCCCCTCTCTGACACATTTCATCTATGTCTCTCCCAAACTCAACGCATAAAAATGCCCAAAAATGATCTTGAAAAAATAAATAAAGCTGTATTATGGTGTCATCCCCAGAGCGCGATGCTGGTTGTGGCCAATACTCTGTTGGAAGCTGAAGGAAAGGATAAAGTTGGAGACAGGGAGACGTTCCTGGCTGATAAGTGCCCCCCTCTGGACCTGCCTAACTCCAAGGACGAGCTCCTGGTGAGACTGACACACTAACTAACTGGGCTTTATCATATCACACACACACACACACACACACACACACACACACACACGCACACACGCACACACACACACGGATTACCGCATAGGCAAAATTGGCACATGTACAGGGCCTTACACACACACACACACACACACACACACAAGTACAAACTCCTAAAATTCTGTTTTCTTTTCAGGAACTTTGCAAGAAACTTCATGAGGAGATTGATGAGGGAGAGGAGGAGAGATACTCCATAGAGTTCAAACTCAACATGGTTCTCAATGAGGTCAGACTTTACCATTAAATTCACAAATTCATTCATTTAATTTCATCAAATTCACGGGACTACAGATAGTTATAGCTAACTCTGGTACTGCTATTGAGCTGTGCATTGTCCCTGCTAAACAAACAAATAAATAAACATTCTGCATCCCTGTCTAAATATTTAATGTCTAGTCTTCAATCTTGATGCATTTTTTTGTTTTGATTTTCGCTTAAGTCCAATTTCTAATGTCTTATCTGGATGTATTTCATGCCCCTGTAAAGCACTTTGAATGGCCTTGTCTGAATTGTGCTTTAGAAATAAACTTGCCTTGAATGATACTATATTGATCCCTAGTGGGGGAATAAGTCAGTCACAGAAGCCCCAGGACATATACAGTATATACTGTACATGTTATACAGTAGGTCAAATGTTCTAAACTGTGTGTCCAATGTGTGTTGTAAGTATTTCTTAATTGTGGTTGGCGAATTAAATTGTGGATGTCCCTTTGTCTTCCTTTGGTGGATAGATAGATAGATAGATAGATAGATAGATAGATAGATAGATAGATAGATAGATAGATAGATAGATAGATAGATAGATAGATAGATAGATAGATAGATAGATAGATAGATAGATATGCAGACAGACAGACTGACTGATATATTTAGTTAAATAATCATTCTTTCCTCTATCTTCTTGAAGGTCAAAGAACTCAACATTAAGATTGTGGACCTCAGGGGAAAGTTCAAGAGACCCCGTCTGAAGAAAGTGCGTATGTCTGCCGACGCCATGTTGAAAGCTCTGCTGGGATCTAAGCACACAGTCAACATGGACCTCAGATCCAACCTCAAGCAGGTCAAGAAGGAGGTCAAGGAGGAGGTGAGTAGCCTTCTGGTTCATCGGAGAATATTGATATCCTGGGTGGTAGAATGTCCTAGAGTAAAGAGGTTCCTCCCAGTAACCACAAGGTCTCTGGTTCCTCCCAGTAACCATGAGGCCTCTGGTTCCTCCTCCCAGTAACCACGAGGTATCTGGTTCCTCCCAGTAACCATGAGGCCTCTGGTTCTTCCTCCCAGTTACTATGTGGTCTCTGGTTGGATCCCCGGCACCGGACAGGAGGGTGTTAGAAGTAAAACTAGTGGTGGCGGATATAACCTCTACGGTGCCCACCATCTCTACCATTGTGTCCTTGAGCAAAAACTACTCCTGGGGCGCCGTAATGTCAGAATTATTGACAGTCCCCCAAAATGGCGCTGACATTAATTGAATTACTCGTCCACATTTTACTCTTGGTATTTCTTGCTAAAAATGTTGATGCTCTGGGTGCTCCAGTGGCGTAGTGGGTAGAGCGTGTACCATATAGGCTCAGTCCTTTTCTGTATGTCATCCCCCTCTCTCTCCCCGTTTCAAGATTTTAAAAATATATATATTTTGATCCTAAATGAAACATTGTGTGTGTTCACAGGACAAGCAGCTGCGCGACGTCGGAGACTGGCGTAAGAACATTGAAGACAAGTCCGATAGAAAGAAGATGTTCGATAGTTAAACGTGATCTGTCGTTGATTTTAATGGGAGTGGGTGTGGGGGGGTTTAAGAGTGATTTTTCAGGACAAAATTCCGGTCAAATGTCATGGTAACCTGAAGAGTTATATTCCAAAATGCTGGATATCCACTTTAAACCTACTTTGAAGGAACAGGTAAGATATGGCAGCCGTTGAAGTTATTCTGATACTCACCCTGAATGTAGAGAAAATAGAATATCGTAAATATTTTTGCATACTTTGTCAACAAAATAGTACACATTAATATGGGTGTTAGCGGTTGTGGTAGGCTACAGTATGTGATTGAATGGACTTAATCTTCTCAATTGGTTCACAGGATTTTAGAAAGTGCTGATAGCTAACTGTATAAAACCAAAACTTATAAACATACTTTTTAGATTAATCAAATTGAACTGTTTTGATTCAAAGTATGAGTTGAGTTAGGCTTTACTTTCTACATGTAGGAGATGTGTAATTTTAGATGAGGTAGATGAGACAGGGTTCAGGTAGTTTTTAATTTTGGATATCTCACTTTGGAACAAAACTCTTGGGTTGATTCTCTGCTGCCTTCTGCTTTCTGCCTGTATTGACACTGTACAGTGATATATTTGTACTTTATGCACTGATGTCATTTTATACATGAGTTGGCAAATCCAAACTCAATTCTGTTTATACAAGGCTGACTTTTGCTCCTTGCTTGTAATCCGATTTATTCATGACCGACCCAACAGGCAGATCAATCATTGGGTTATTATTTGGGTTTCTTCAGGATTAGGCAGAATACATTTTAGAATCAATTTGTCACATTATTTTTTTACAATGCCAATCATCTGAGAAAAAGCTGTTTTGTTAGCCTGACAAGCTAACGGTCACTAACACAAAATAACGCCCCAAAATTTAACTTTTCTAGCAGAAGCGACTCCGATATTGCAGAAGCAAAATTCAGCCCACAGTCTGTACTAAAAAACATCATGTCATATTTTCTTAACTGTTCAGAAACAGAAATGTGATGTATTTGTTCTCGTCTTGCTGTCACATTAAATACAAACTTCTTCAATTTCTTCCTGTTCCTAGTCTTGTTCAATTTGTAAAAATGTTTTGTTAGCTCTATAGTGAACACATCAAATCTTAAATTGTATTTGTTTAGTTAGACATTGTGTGTGTTTAGTAAGTCAGTAAGTTAGTTAGACAGTCAGGTTGTATGTGAAAAGACTGTAAAAGAAAATATTGTACTTACAATTGAGACTTCAACTGCTTTACAGAAACACTTTTTATGCTAACGTTAACTTAAGCTAATGCTCACACTTGCAGATTGAAGTATTTTCAAAATCTATTCAAATTTTTTAATTTTACTTTTATTTATACTCGAGAGATCAATTAAAGGTGCAGTGTGTAATATGACATCATCAAGAAAGTTCTACAAAGTTCTAGAATGCAACGCTCCCTTGGTAACCCCAACCCTTTAGAATAATAACAGAAGCTACAGTGGCCTTCAAGGACAAGAACAATTCTAAATTTTAAACAATGCACCTGATGACATTCCAACTATGACACTTTCAAGATGGCGGCACTAGGCCTTGGTCCAAAATATGCAGAAATATGGACATATATGAGACCCTTTCTAAGGGAAAAGTAAATAATTCAAAAACATTTTTTCAGCTATTATGCACTAAATTAAATGTACTTATGGATATTATAATTACTTTCTACAAAATCTGCTAGGAAATAAAACCCAAAATTCTACACACTGCAGGTTTAATGGGTGACGCTCATTTACAATTATGAACTGATTAAGGATTTTTGAAAGACTAAAGTCAAGCTTATACTATATTTAAAGTTCAACCGCTAAATAACTGTTAGCTAACATTTTCTGGAGTGGAGCCAGTTGAGGTGGTTCGGGCATCTGGCAAGAATGCGGAGAGGTGATCCAGGCACCACCAAGACCCAGGACAAGGCGGAGATATTATACCTCCACACTGGCCTGGGAACGCGTCGGGATCCCCGAGTCAGAGCTGCTGTGATGTGGGGAAGGAGAAGTTTGGGGTCCCCTGCTGGAGCTTCTGCCCACTGCAACCCAAACCCAGGAAAGCGGATGAGTGAGAGGGAGTGAGTGAAATACAAATGTTAAGTTTAAAGTATATTTTATGTTTTCTTGTATATTTTTAATTCTAATTTTCATTTATTCATTGAAAAAGGACATTGCACATTAATCAACATTTCTGTAAATGTGCCAGTGTTAGCTAGCAGGCTAATTTTCAACTTTTTTTTAACTAACTGTTGGTGCAAAGTTATAAAAGGTCTCAGCATTCTTTCCAGTTGGAGCAGATAAGGTGAGTTTTTTTCCAATCAAGATTCATTTTTTGTTGTTTTATTTTAAACAATAATGACTAAGTTTAGAATTGTTTTTATTTTCTTGCAGATTCTCTTGAATGAGGCGTGCTGTTGCTTTCTGCAGAGGTAGGTTCATTCAGTTTCCCTCTACTGCTCATAATTCTAACAGACATATTTAAAGACATATTCAACATTGGACCAAAAGGCCATTGGTCCGACGGTCTGTTATCCCTAAAATACACACACTCGTGGATTTTTTTAATCTCTAGGTGCAGCGCGTAAGGGAATTGACGTTTTTCACAACAGAACTGTACATTCTCCAAACGAGAGGGGTAGACACGTACCATAGCAATCTAGAATTGTCAGCACTAGATGATGCCAAAATACACGTTTTTACACACTGTACCTTTAATATTTGATGTTTTTTTGACTCGCAAAACATGTGATTTTGTTTCAGGACGAGCCAAGGTATGGCACAATTAAAATAAAGTCACACATCTCTCTGGCTCTGAATACAAAACTAATACAAATCCAGCTATGGGACTGGTTTTCAGGACAACACATGGGAAATACAGCCCCGGAAAAAAAATTAAGAGACCGGTCTGGATTTTTCTTAAATCTTCATCTCTACATAACTTATTGAAAATGCTCAAAATGACAAGATTTTTATTGTGAATTTGGTAGAAATGTTGTCAGTGGTTTATAGTATAAAACCAAAATGTTCATTCTACTCAAACATATGCCTTTGAATAGTAAAACAAGAGACAGTGAACATTTGGAGTGGTCTCTTCATTTTTTCCAGAGCTGTATATCTAAACCATTCAGCTGTCGGAATAATGGGGCGTCGGACTGATGGCATTTGGCACCTCTGACTTGATCCTAAGCTCACACTGGGCTTTGAATATAAAACCCTTCTTGTGGTTTGACAGCTAGTAAAATAAAACAATTGGCACTAAACGAAGAATGACAATGCTGCAAAGTTATTTATATGGATGCTTAGATTTGGTTTCAGTTTCCAAGACCCTGTAAACCCAAATCCACACAATCCTTCTATGTAATGTGGGGAGTTAGTTTCATGTTATACCATAGTCTGTGTGAATACTCTATTCTGATTGGCTGGAGAACATTCCATGGGTGTGGATTAACCCCTGATGTATGGACACCTAGATGGAACTGTTTACATTCTGTCCACTTAAATGCGTCGCCGGCTCGCCGCTGTTTAAACAGTGTTGATAAGGGATTTATAAAGCCTAAAATATCCTGCCGTGCAATAGCCTCTGGACACCACAGGATGACGCTCGTAACACAAGAGCTGTAGTAACGATAGTAGTACAATAAAGTGGCTAAACTTAATGTCCTCTGGTTAAACGTCAATGGTGATCTCGTTAAAAAGGTGAGTAATACTCCTGTTTAATTTGAAAAAGGTTTGTAACTGAGTTTACATGTAGCCACCAAAGCCCGGCTGCACTGTCTATCTGGACACAGGCTACTGCTGTCAGTCAGTGCCTCACGTAACTTCAGGCTGTAGCCCGTAATACACATGTTCGCCAGTCATATTCTCCGTGAAATGCGTTATTTATTTTGGGGGAAATGCATTGTTAGCTCGGTGGAACTGTTGTTAAACATATTGGCTGATTACATTTACTGTTTGTACAGCGTGCGCAATGTTTTTTGACTTTGTATCTTCTTGCTAGCATAACAGTAGCTCTGTTGCTAACAGCTGCCGCAGTCTCCCGTTGCTCGTATCCTTGGTCCGACTCTCAGTACAATTTGAACGCACCATTACAGCCAAATTCTGTCGTCGCTAGGTCGTATCCTTGGTAGTTCCTATTGACTGGAGTACTGAACTACGTTTTCATTACATACGAACCTTATGGGTTTGCAATGGGTATTCCAGTTATTATACGAGGTCTCGGGCGTTGCTGTGGAAACAAGTTGTTATTCGTTCGAAACAAATCTAGTTTCGTTCAAAAAAAATCTAATTTGATCGCAAAAAGGCATGAAAATATAACTGATTGGTCTAATTATTATTTTTATTAGTAGGTGACTATGGTATAAGCGGGTTAATGCCCTTCGAGGTGTCCAGGTATCAGGGGTTAATGGACTTCGTGCGCGTCGGACAGTTCTCGCCTCCACGGTGTCCATTAACCCCTGATACCTGGACACCTCGTCGGGCATTAACCCTTACATAGTAAAGCATCTATCTATCTATCTATCTATCTATCTATCTATCTATCTATCTATCTATCTATCTATCTATCTATCTATCTATCTATCTATCTCTCTCTCTCTCTCTCTCTCTCTATCTCTCTATCTATCTATCTATCTATCTATCTATCTATCTATCTATCTATCTATCTATCTATCTATAGGCATATGTATCAATCCAAATGAAAGATATTGGCATTTGAGTTTGGTAAACTTTACAGAAATTTGGTTTAGTTGAGGCTATGGGCTGTGCTCTGGTTCTTATGACACGATAAGTATTTTGAACCAATCACAGCAGTTTGTTGCCCGAGCATTCTATAAAAACAATGTCTGCTGCCATGGAGACCGTTTGATACAGCCACGCCCACACAGTCCTGTCAAATAATCTCTAGACAGTAAAACAAATGTTTTTTTTTAAACTAAGTTCTATAATATTTCTGAACATTTACTGCCAATCAAATTTGTATAAAAGCTAGTTGAGACACCAGACTTTGATATCATAAAGCTCGGGGAAAAATTAAGGGACCAGTCTGGATTTTTCTTCAATCTCCACCTATACATGACTTAATGGAAATGCTCTTTAATGACAATATTTTGGGGGGGAATTTGGTAGAAATGTTGTCAGTAGTTCATGGAATAAAACCAAAATGTTCATTCTACTTAAAAATATGCCTATAAATAATAAAAAAGGGAGACACTGAATATTCGGAGTGGTCTCTTCATTTTTTCCAGAGCTGTATATTGATTTCTACTATTTTAGAACAGGTTTTTAAGGGCTTTAATAATATGAAAACAAGATTGTGAGACATTCAATCCAGACACTTGTGTTTCCTTGCCCTCTCCTGAACTCAACCATACAGAGTTACAGCGATTGAGTCCCATGCACTGACTGTTACTAAGTATGACATGTTTTATGGCTACACGTGGTGTTTTTGTATATTGGCAGTGAGACGTTGATAATCTGCAAGTCTTACTGTATACGTCTCTGGTCTCTCTCTCTTGTTCTCTCTCTCTCTATCCTTCTCCCTCACTCTTTCTCTCTCTCTCTCCCCCTCCCTCTCTCTCTTCCCCTCTCTCTCTCTCTTTCTCCCTCTCTCTCCTCCTCTCTTCCTCTCTCCCTCTCTTTCTCTCTCTCTCTCCTTCTCTCTTTCTCTCTCTCTCTTTCCCTCTCTTTCTCTTTCCCTCTCTCTCTCTCTCCCCCTCCTTCTCTCTCTCCCTCCCCCTCTCTCCCCCTCCCTCTCTCGCTCTCTCCCTCCCTCTCTCTCTCTATCAACTCTTAAGTTACAGCCTCAACAATGTCTTGTGTTTCGGCATGTCATTCCTCAGGTTATATTTGACCTCCTAAGGGGCCGCTGCATCACAGATATCATATCCTCACATAACAGCTGCTTCTCCTATTAGACTTAAGACTGAGACACAGCCAGAGTTGTACACTAGCAAACAGAGCAGTAGAGATACAACAGTTCGATTTTTTTTTTTTTTTACTATTCTTTTTTTCTACAATGCCCACTGCAGGGACCATTTCTAACCCGTGGAAGCACCCCTATCTACAGTCAAAACCGAAATTATTCATACCTCTGGCAAATTTTGACTTTAAGTTACTTTTATGAAACCACCAATAAGCTTTTTCTTGGTTTGAAATGACATAGGCTTCTCCCAAAAGATAATAGGACGATGTAACATAATGAATAATTTCGGTTTTGACTTTACCTGATGATTCAATCCTCAAAATGTATCACGAATAGTTGAAGCAGTTGAAGGCCCTTTTCAACAACACAAACATATTAATTTGAAAGTGTTTTTGTCCACCTCTATCTTAAAAATTGATGTAAAAATTAAGTAAATGAATAATGGAATTTTCTGAGGGGGCTTGCACTGTGCTTATATTTATACCGTACATCTCACGGATGACGCACCGCTGTCATTTATGTAATTGCAGATCTAAAGGTCAAGGTTGGGGTGCACTGACCAAGACGTCCTCATGTATGCCCCGAGTACAAGTATAGGACCTTTGGCACCTTTCTGCATGTCATTCTCTCTCTCTCTCTCTCTCTTTCTCTGTCTCTGTCTCTGTCTCTCTCTCTCTCTCATACTTTATTTACGAGGAACTTTTAAATGTTTCTGAAACAGTCTAATTTTTCCTCTGATGATCATAACTTACCTGTTACAGCAAACTAGACCATCAGTGCAAAGGATACTATTTTTTTTAATAGTTATTATTAATGCCTTTGCTCTGGTCTGAATCCCCGCCAACTCAGACCAAATGATTTATGGCAGGCAGACGGGAAAAGCCTGTGTTTCCCGATCAAAGTAATCAAAGTATTACTACTAACATCCTCATGTATACATTACCTCATGGCTATGCATCCGGCGGTCTTCAACTCGCTTCCTAAACAAATGCACGCGCCACCAGCACGTGCTAGCAAAGATCTTTAGGACAGCAGGAGATAGATAGATAGATAGATAGATAGATAGATAGATAGATAGATAGATAGATAGATAGATAGATAGATAGATAGATAGATAGATAGATAGATAGATAGATAGATAGATAGATAGATAGATAGATAAATGGGTGCTACAGACAGACTGACAGACAGCAGGCCCTGGTGTAGTAAAAACACTACCGCTTAAGTCCAAATGGGGGCGCTACAATCAACACCATCTTAAATTATCTAGTAGCTACTGTACTTTAGGCTGTGCTATCTTTCTACACCTGAAACGCTGCAGCATTAATCTCTTAATGAAGGTTGTTAATCAGGGCAATCAGCTGCTCTCAATGTCACATCCTTTAGCGCTTCTATAAAAATCACGACGGCGCTACAAGCAGTGGTGTTAAAGCGTTACATTACAGTTATTGAATGACACTTTTAATCACAGCCAAGGTGGGAAATAGTCCTCGATGTGATGCCTACGACACTTAGAAAGACTCTCACACACACACACACACACACACACACACACACACACACTTATAAAGACTCTGTAACAGAACCGCGGTCACTGAGACTTTTCTGGACCCTGTTAGACCGCACACACCATATCATATCATATGTGTCTCAAAGTCGAAGTGGAAGGATTCGTCAGAAGTTCATGGCTTTTCAACCACAGCTGATGTCACATAAGAAGTCCCCTATAAAACCCCAAATCCACAAAATCCTTCTAAGTATGTCATTTCGGGAGTTGGTTGCATGACAGTGCGTAAGCATCTCAAAAGTGCGAGGCATTAAAGCTGGGGTATATGATTTGGGGAGAAAATGGCAGTTGGGATAGAGATTCAAATCCAGATACCTCAACCGCTCCACTTGTTCTATTTGGTCCCTCCCCTATGGTCCCGCTCATGTTTTATTTGACCAATCAGAAATCATATACCCCAGCTTTAAAGATAGTGTAATTTGAGTTTGATAAACTTTACAGAAATTTGGTTTAGATGAGGCTGGGCTATGCTCTGGTTCTTATGACACAATAAGTATTTTGGACCAATCACGGCAGTTCTCTGCCCAGACATCCTATAAAACAATGAATGTTGCCATGGAGGAAAAATTAAAAAGACAACCACTATAACTAGCCTACTGTATTTCATCCCCACTCTCAGGCCCTGTTAATTTCCATTGGCTGGCATCCCTGACCTTCTAACGGCCATCCCGAGGTGAGAGAGAGAGATTGAGAGAGAGAGAGAGAGAGAGAGAGAGAGAGAGAGAGAGTCTGGTGATGAAGATGAAACCTGATACCAGTCCCATGCTGTGAGCCTCTGACAGCACCTGCTGGGTGAAGTCTCACACAGTCACAAGTGTCACATTCGTCTGTAGAGTTGTGTGAGGTGTTAGCAGCAGCAGCAGCACTGGTTCATTTAGCTGGTACAACCCCATACGCTAATATCTATCAGTTTACTCACAAATATTTGATTAAAAAACAACAAAAAAACATAATTTAGATAATTGAATGTTTTTCTATCAATTGAAATGATATTACACAAAATATAATTATTATTATGATTATTAATATAATTTTAATTTTATTATTATTATTATTTACTATATATTTATATATAATTTCCTACAAATACACTGGTTCATATACTTATATCTATCAGTTTACTCTCGAATATAAGAAATTAAAAATACATCTTTAAATGATAACATTTTGGCATTAGACAGACAATAAGTACCTATCCCTAACCCTAACCTCCTCACCTTATGATCCTCACACACCCCTTCACCAGACTGCATGAGATGGGAAGCTAAAGGCCATAGTCCCTCTTGGTTATTGTTGGAGGTTACTGTCTTCAGCTGCAGCTCAGAAAATGGCCACTAGATGCTGCTCCAGGCTCCATGTAATGTGACCTGCCTGGTAAAGCCTGCCATGTACGAGTTCACTAAAAGACATTTCAGAAAATGTTATGCACAACTTAACAAAGATAATTTTTCAAGCTTTATGGTGTTGTAATTTTAAATTCAATGCAATCAACTAAATTTGCTTTATTCTGAGTTCTACTTTGTATGCAAGAGTACAATGGGTCTTTCAAATGTTGTGGAGTACAAGCCTAAAGAAGCAGGAAATGAAAAAACACACAAAAAAAGAAGTATAGGGGAGAACGGGGTAATCTGAGCCACTTTTTACATTTGCTCCCCTCTAAGCGAGCTAAAATGATTTATCACTCAAATTTACACATTTCCCATTAATTCAGGATGTTTCATAGAAATGGGCATTAGCAGAATTTTTTCAAGACAAAGGGCAGTGAAAATATGATTGTTTTAAAAAAAGTTGTCAAGTGGCTCACTTTACCCCAGCTGTGGGGTAAACTGATCCACTTACTTTTTCCACTCTGAAACTACCATAACAACACATATTGTAACAGTAAGAATCCTGAAAGCTAGCCACACATTCCAGAACTAATGTCGGACTAGTAAAAGAATGATGGGGTTTGGTCAATTAAGCAAAGCAAATTTTCTAAACACTTGAAAGTAACTCTGAACAAAATCAAATACAACATATTATAATTCAAAAAGTTTTAATAAGATTCAAATGAAAGCTAGAACCAGTTAGATTAGAACACAGTCTGGGGGTCAGAACACAGGACCCTTAGAGCCAGCTTGTATCTGGGGGTCAAAGCATAGGAAAATCAGAACCAGCGAGAACAGCCTGGGACTCAGAACACAGGAGAAGACCCAACTGGATTATAACATCAGCCTGTCATACTCTACAACTAGGCCTACTCTACATTCCAGCCCTGAAGGTTACAGGGAAAGATGAGAAGGTGCTCTTTCCGTGTGGTTGCCCCAGGTCGTCTTCCTGGTGTATTTCCTTGGCATGATGGCTTTTCTACAATGTGTATGACATCAAAATAAAACATATGTCATGTAATATTACATTAAAATATGTTTAAGACTAAACTTAACTTGTGCCTCATGGTGGGGGAAAGTGAGATAGTGGCTCACTTTCCCCCACAGCATTTGGCTCACTTTCCCCCACCACCACAATTTGAGAAAAAACTACCTCTCTTAGCATTTCAGGCTAATCTTCAGTTATCAGCATCACATGGTTTCATATGTTGGTAGTTCATCAACACGTATGATATAAGTGTTTCTACGTGAATACATTTGGTTTGGCATAACAGTTGATTAAGTTGACAGCAAGAACATTTACTTTTACATGCAAAATACCTATTTTGGTGAAAAAAACATGCTTACCACAGCACCATGAGGTCCTCTCTTTCAGGGCCATGGGGAAATGAGAGGGGCTTGAAAACGTATATCTCACATGACCACAAATGTTTTCCGTTGCCTAGATAAAGGGGGTGGCTCACATTACCCGACGCCTCAGATTCCCCCGTTCTCCCCTACTAAGTGAGAAAATATATTTAGTGACTTTCCAGGACTGGTGGCAGATTTACAGAGCCTAAATCAATGCTAAACAGGTGTCATGAGGGTTATTTAGTTCCTTATAATCCTACATAAGTGTGTGTTTATAGAAAATCGTCAGTGATACCCCAAGGTATTTGAAGAAATGCCTAGAAAATTCTGGTAAGTAAAACTAAATGTAATTGTCTTTATTTATGATTTTAACATAATTGTATTTAAAAAAAAACTATAAAATTACTTATTGAAGCTTTTTTTTAATTCAATATGAAGACATGTTTATATCGTTGTAACGCACTTGCCATATTGCAATACATTTATACACTGGAAAGAATGTGTGACAAGTAGTAATTGCGGGTGGCGACACAGACACTTTTCGTCCTCCCTAAAAACCTCAACAAGATTGCGGTCGGATTGAAACGAAACCACTGCTACTAGTTTCATTATTCAACCTCTATGTAAACACACAGAAATAGTTATCACTGCTTTGGACATAGTGAGGAAAGGCAACATGCTTCTCTCGCATTTCTTAACACGGATGAGCTGTCTTGCCAAAAACATTCCCGAGGCTCGAGTTGAAGTCAGGGAACAACTTGGTAGAGAGTAGACACCCACTCGATCGTCACTGTAAACCCGACCCCCTCAGCATCACCCTCCATCGCGACATTCCCAGCATGACTAAAGCCCCACCGTCTCCCCTGTCTGCACCGAAGGCCGATCTGTCACCGCCAGACACACTGCCTTAAGTCCGACTCGGCTGTGGTGAAGAAGTGGGTAGGGTTAGTCGTCCACTGGAGTGCAGGGTCGGAGGTTCGATCCCCCGTCTCCCCGCCACATGTCCAAGTGTCCCTGGGCAAAGAGACATTGAACCACAAATTGTTCCCGATAGTTAGCTTGCACCCTGCGTGGTAGCTGCTGCTGCTATCAGTGTATGAATGTATAAAAACAATGTAAAGCAATTTGGGTCTGTGAAAAACCAGGGAAAAGCGCTATTTAAGTGGCATCCATTTTATTATACCATAGTCTGTGTGAATACTCTATTCTGATTGGCTGGAGAACATTCCATGGGTGTGGATTAACCCCTGATGTATGGACACCTAGATGGAACTGTTTACATTCTGTCCACTTAAATGCGTCGCCGGCTCGCCGCTGTTTAAACAGTGTTGATAAGGGATTTATAAAGCCTAAAATATCCTGCCGTGCAATAGCCTCTGGACACCACAGGATGACGCTCGTAACACAAGAGCTGTAGTAACGATAGTAGTACAATAAAGTGGCTAAACTTAATGTCCTCTGGTTAAACGTCAATGGTGATCTCGTTAAAAAGGTGAGTAATACTCCTGTTTAATTTGAAAAAGGTTTGTAACTGAGTTTACATGTAGCCACCAAAGCCCGGCTGCACTGTCTATCTGGACACAGGCTACTGCTGTCAGTCACTGCCTCACGTAACTTCAGGCTGTAGCCCGTAATACACATGTTCGCCAGTCATATTCTCCGTGAAATGCGTTATTTATTTTGGGGGAAATGCATTGTTAGCTCGGTGGAACTGTTGTTAAACATATTGGCTGATTACATTTACTGTTTGTACAGCGTGCGCAATGTTTTTTGACTTTGTATCTTCTTGCTAGCATAACAGTAGCTCTGTTGCTAACAGCTGCCGCAGTCTCCCGTTGCTCGTATCCTTGGTCCGACTCTCAGTACAATTTGAACGCACCATTACAGCCAAATTCTGTCGTCGCTAGGTCGTATCCTTGGTAGTTCCTATTGACTGGAGTACTGAACTACGTTTTCATTACATACGAACCTTATGGGTTTGCAATGGGTATTCCAGTTATTATACGAGGTCTCGGGCGTTGCTGTGGAAACAAGTTGTTATTCGTTCGAAACAAATCTAGTTTCGTTCAAAAAAAATCTAATTTGATCGCAAAAAGGCATGAAAATATAACTGATTGGTCTAATTATTATTTTTATTAGTAGGTGACTATGGTATAAGCGGGTTAATGCCCTTCGAGGTGTCCAGGTATCAGGGGTTAATGGACTTCGTGAAGGCAACTGTCCTCCGCTGCGCGTCGGACAGTTCTCGCCTCCACGGTGTCCATTAACCCCTGATACCTGGACACCTCGTCGGGCATTAACCCTTACGTATTTTACAGTCTGAACTAGCAGCTAAGAGGCTTATCACTCTGCCTCTGTCACCTTTACTTTAAGGTGATTTTGTCCTAAAGGTGGAGTCAGCGATTCTGGAGATCAAAATCATTGAATATCTCCTCACGATCCTTCGGTGTGTACTGTGTATGCGCTGAAAGAGCGGGAGATTTCCAGTCCATATAGACTTGGCTGGGAAAGCCGAGGGTTGCAGGTGCTATTCCAGCATTGACCTGTTACTTTAGAGTGTGGACTTGTAGCTGGAGAGGTTCCAGTTCACCCCCTGGCCTAAGGACATGCACAACCCATATCGAAAGACATCCATGCTGCCAGGATTCTCTCTCTGCTGTTGCTAAGGAGGGGCTTAAGTTGGGGTGCTAAGAACATTGTCAAGCTTCATGACTTTAGTCCCTTGATGAGAAAGTTTAAAAAAAAATGTCTTTTTACTTATTAGACAGATTTGTAGAGACAGAGATGAAATGTGTCAGAGAGGGGAATGACAGGCAGAGAACGACCCGGGCTGGATTCTAACCCGGGTCTGCTGTGAAGAGGACTGAGCCTCTATTGGGGGGTGGGCGGTTCTGGTCTCCGCTCGCTCAGGCTCGGTGTGGCACAGTTCTCGTCCATGTAGGCCTGTTTGCCGGCTATCAGCTCCTTCTTCTCCTCCTTGATCCAGTTTGACGCGAGGGGGGTGCTCTAACCACTACAGTTCTTGATTAATAAAATTAATAAAAGTAGATATAGTTGCATAGCACCACATAGCATATTTGGTATGAATGTAGTTTTAATTGAGTTTTTTCAAAGAATATCCAACAAATAAGTGCAAGGGACTGCGGCAATGACAAAAACGTCAAACACTGCGGCGCTGTCCTAGGTGCTGAATTCCTTCGGCAATGAATGGAACACAGATCCTACAGCGCTAAGGTTAACAGTAGGCTACCGTGACCCTGTAACCACTACAGCACAAGCACTCCCTGAACCATGTTAGCTTTAACATGGTTCAGGGGTTCATCTTAACCATAATTAAACAAAACTAGGCGACAATACTCTCTTGTAGATCATATTTGAAAAAAACATATGGTTTGTGTTTGAAGGCCTAGTTTGATATCTAACTAAAGACTTTTAAAATCTAAGGGAGAACTACAAGAACGCAACATCAACAAAAGTTAATGTTTTAATAAAGAGGCTAAATCATCATCATGGGGTGTAGTGGACAGAGCGTGTACCATATTGGCTCCGGCCTTCGTTGCAGTTGTTGCGAGTTCAAGTCCGACCCGTGGACCTTTACTGCAGGTCATCCCCCCCTCTCTGTCCGTCTCCCCTTGACATTATACCGAAATTATTCTGGTTCTGGCGAATTCGTAATCAGCTGAATCCGGAGCAATTAAGTAAGTATGTTTTTATAAGGAAAACGTCATCCACATGGAAAGCCCGCCTTCCTGACTGACCCACCTGAAACTCTGCCCACATATTTTTGTAGAGCACAAGTGTCAACATGAGAGGGCCCTCTGGAAGACTCATCGGACGGTCGATCCAAGACTCCGATCCCCAATCCAAAATGAAACCCTTACCCAGACCCCCGCCCTTTGCATTTAAAGGGATATTTATAGATGGCTAGAAATGAGAGCTTGTTTAGCACTGTATTTAGAGCAATAGTTTTAAAGTCATATCAAAGTTTCACAGGTTGTTTTCATCTCTTTTTGAATTTGTTCTTTTGAGTTTGGACACGGTCGCAGAATTTGATCTGGGAAAACCGATTTTGTTTTTTCTAACACATCGCTGGGTTAAATGTCTGTTAAGTTATCACCTATGAACCTGTAATGAAATTTAGGGAACACTCTCGCGGTAAAGGTTGCTTTGTGTGTGTGTTTGTGTGTGTGTGTCTGTGCGGGTGTGTTTGCTATCTGTTGACTCCTGGAACATTACCTTTAAGTCTGGATGGTCGCAAAGACGTACAGTACGAAAAATCATGTAGGACTACATTGAACTTGTGTATTTCATGCATATATTCCGGCTCTCATTTGTGCCTTAAGATGTTTTGTTCCTAGTTATTCCAGTTATTTTTGCTTTTTCTGCGGCCAACATGTCTTACAAACCTAAACATACACACGCGGTATCTTTTAATCGATCTGGACATAATTTTGATTGTCAATGTCACTTATAATGCTTAATTTTGTTTCAATCATAGGGCAGAGGCTACAAACATATACCTAAAAGGATACAGTAGTACAAGTAATACTAGTAATACAGCAGAGATTCAAGTCAACCTGTGATTGGATTGCATTGTTGCACGAGTTACTAATTCCTTGCATGTAAGAAATAGGCCGTATCTAGGGTTCAAGAGTTTGAGCCATTAGCTTAATTGAAAGCTCTTCATTAGCATATTGTCGTTAGCTAACATATCCCTGCGTTCCAATTCACATACTTTTTAATTTTTAACACTACACACTAAAGTACAGAAAAGTTTTAGGGCCACAGGAGACCGAAAAAAAAATCAGATAAAGAAGATTTATTTTCATTATGTCGAGAAATGTCAAGAATAAAGACAAATATTCCAAAATGCTATTGGAGTTAGTGGGGCATTTATGTATTTTCAGCATACTACAATTGGGACATCCTAAATCTTTTTCTGGCATACTAATTTGTAGATATAGTATGGGGATTGGAACGCAGGGCTAGTGTTCAGAGGTGTCAGGCAGCTGCGAATGAGGAGGCGTTTGTTGGTCATTTGCTCAGATGAAAAAAAACACAACCGGAGCTGAAACTCCACAGCTGAGGTCTTTAAGTGGGCTGGGATCCTCTGGGCTGGGAGCGCATGCCAACTTTGAAGGACTGACTGGTCCTCCGTGAGAAAAAAATCCTCCTGCATCTAAAGTGATGACAAGCTCATGTTTCTGACGTTGACTCAGTCAGTAAGCCTTGTTTTTGTGAACTGAAATGTGATGCAAATTACTGGCAAGAATGAGAAGTTGAAGATAATGTTGGTTTTTTGAGCTCTCTCTCTCTCTCTCTCTCTCTCTCTCTCTCTCTCTATCTTTCTTTCTCTCTCTCCCTCTCTCTCTTTCACACACAATCTCTCTCTCTCGAGATCTATCTTTCTCTCTCTCCCCCCCCCTCTCTCTCTCTCTCGATCTGTCTCGCTCTCTCTAAGCCTACTTGTAGTCCAAGTTTAACAGCAATAACCCAAGCAGGTTTTCTTCTTAATTGAGATTTCTGTCTTTTTGAAGTCCATCCATACAAACAACTGTTAATTTAACCATTTATTTTTAAATATTCTCAGGGCCCTAAGAAGTACGTGCTAGAACATTTTAAGTAGTGTTCCAAACTTTCACTTAAATATCAATTTGAGATTACTTGTATGCAGTCCATCTAGAGAAAACAAGTCAATCTAACCTTCTTGTAAAGGTTTTAAAGAACCTTAGAGCCCTTAATATGCATCCGACAAAACCTCCTTGACCATTTTTAGTCTTTTTACAGATTTGTCTTTGAAATATCCCTAAAAACCTGAAAAAAAAACCTCTGTTTACATTATAAATCCAGCACAAATTATCACTTAAACCTCAGGGTTTTGAGCGTCTTTCTGTGTCCCATAGAAACCAAAAAAACAAGCCCCCTAAAAATTCCACACTGTCCCACTATACTTCCACCCCACTAATCCCATCTTCATCTGGTCAATCATTTGGACTGTGATAGTTTTTATGGTCCATTCCCTCCTTTTTATAGCTGTCTTGGTGGCATGGAAAGGGCTCCTTAAAATTGATATGAGGCTCCTCCTTGGGGGTGATGCCTGAATTACAGTGCGAAGTTGGCAGGGGTGGATGGTGGATGGTGGATGGTGGATGATGGTGATATATTTCAGGAGCTTGCTGGCTGAGGATTGGTCTAAGGATCCTGCATTTCCATAAACAGTAGCTCCATATCCATAACCCTGCCCTCGTATATATACTCCCTCAACGGATTCATTCTTCCACAGTACCACCACTCAAGTGCTGCCCATTTCTTCCACGGCTTTTTCCGCTTTGTCTCTTCGTCTTAGGTGAGAATAATTTGCCGTTTATTTTTCGCTACAGCATCATCCTTTTTGCCTTGAATATACTGCTTGTCAATTGGATATAAAAAAGCCGCTACGAAAAGTCTGTTCAAAAGTTTTTTTGGGGGGGGAGACCTGTGATGTGCAAAAGTGATGAGGGGTCCTGACCTCTTGGGTTTGGTAATAAGGAAATGTGATCCAGGGTGAATTTGAGGGCTGATAGCTGGCTGGAGATTGTGTTTGATGAGAGATTTGAATGTGTTGTGGATATGACATGATGATTATTATGCTTCTGATTTTGATTATTTATTGATTTTTGAAGCATTTGACTGTTTTGAAAAGTCTGAATGGTTGACGGATTCTCTTAAACTGAAGCTTTTTAATTCGCTATTGAAACTTTTGTTATCATTTGTAAAGTTGAGAAGGTTGATTTTTCTTCTGAGCTCTGGTCTTTGGACACAAAACAACATTTTGATTGTTTCAAAAGAGTTTGCTGCAAGGACAATTGGTGTCATATTTTTTTAAATTGTTTTTACAAAATGAGAACAAAATCTGCCTCCCGATTAGGATGTTTTTGCTGTATCCCATGTTCCCATGAAATGTTCTAGATACTTTGAGTAAATGCCTTAAAAGCATGTAGAGAGGTTTGATTATTGTCATGAAAATAACAAAATAACTTGAGTTTTACAAGTTTGGGTTTTTTCATGTTAAAGATGATATTATCTCAAAGATTTTGTTTGGAAAAGAACTTGTTAGGACGAATAAATGTTACAGTGAAGATTTGATTTTTTTAAGCTAGTTGGTTTGGAAAGTTAAGCAATGTTATTATAGCGCTTAAACTGTAAAACAATAATATACAAATGTTCTGTGTTTGCTCTGCAAAACAAAACAGTTAAAAAACATTTAAATTGAATAGTGATTTGTTGTTTTACATTTCGTATGCATTTGAGTGATCTGGGGAGTCTGTAAAATTAGATTCCTCTAGTATTGTTCCGGAAGGTTGAGGGAATATATATTTGATCAGATAAAAAGAAATACAGTATTTTATAATTTTTCAGAATTTATACAATGCAAATACATATTAATTGAAGTCTTAAATTAAGTCCTAACAATGTGCCTGTGTGTGTGAGGATATATTCAGCTCATTTCTGTTGCGTTTCAAATCTGTTACTTAATGCGATGTAGAATTTAAACCCCTGTTGGATTATTTATAGTAAAACGAATAACTTGAAATCTGAGTGTGGGGCTGTGGAGTGAGTTGTCCAGACAGACGTGTTTTTGCAGTGTGAGTGTCAGAGAAATATTGGCAGCTAACAACGCTACTGGTGCACATTCTCCCAAATGGGGTTTAATAATAATAATAATAATAATAAAAACATAATAAATAAATAAAAATATATATATAATAAATAAATAATATTAATAATAATAATAATAATAATAATAATAATAATAATAATAATAATAATAATAATAATAATAATAATAATACATTTTATTTGTATTGCACTTTATATTGCAGGAATCTCAAAGTGCTACAGAGAAGTAAAAGAAATACAATAAAATCAAAGCCAATGAGAATAAAAACATTTAAAAACAATTCTTCACGAAATAAATTGTGGTGTTAACTCCTGGATTACATTCTGTTTTGAACACCTGTAAAGGATCATTTGGGGACGCCAGTCGGGACATTTGACCCCCTACCCGCCCCCCAAACTCCAAACTTAGCTCAGTCAGCACTCAGCTGCTCATCTACAGTTTTCATATATCACATTTCATACACAGGAAGGTCTCTATGGTCTCTGATATTTGAACGCAGAGATATTTAATATTTGATGCCGTTGTTTATTCTCCCTTCATCTCAATTCAGTATATATATATTTTTTTATCCCGATAAAAGGTTTTTTTACTGGGAGTTGTTTCTCAGCCGAGCTAAGGGTGTAAGGGCAGAGGGTGTCATAGATAGATAGATAGATAGATAGATAGATAGATAGATAGATAGATAGATAGATAGATAGATAGATAGATAGATAGATAGATAGATAGTATGGATACTGTATGGAATGTAAAGCCCACTGAGGCAAAATGTCTATTTGTGATATTGGGCTATATACAAATAAAACTAATTTGATTTGATTTGATTTAATTTGCTATTTTTCTTCTGTTTTGCAGGTTGTGAAGAAAATAAACCGCCATCATGTCTCACGAGTAAGTTTCTTTGTTGCTAATAAAATTAAAGGTGAAGTCAGCGATTCTGGAGAATTCTTGTTGTCAAAATCCCCCTTTTTATTTGTCAAAATCGGTGAATATCTCCTCATGATCCGCTGCCTGTCTGTAGTACTGTGTGTGTGCACTGAAAATAAATCTAGTGTTTACACAGCCTAGGCTCTGTAAACTGGTATGTAAACAAATTCAAATGCTATGTAAACAAATAGAGGGGGAGGGGGCACTGTAGCTAGTTAACATGCCCACTTCCAGTACACACATTCCCCAGAATCGCTGACTGATAAATTAAAACGTCAAACTATTGATTGATTGATTTATTGAAAATGTATTTCGAACATGTGAAAGAAAACTGAAATTATCACACAGAAAATAATGATATTACACGAAATAGAAAGCATAGTTCAAAGTCAAGTCTTTTATTGTCAGTTCTGATATATGCAAGACATACATCAGAATCGAAATGGCCTTTATCCTCTTTATTAGGAACGATAAAATAAAAAAAATATAGAGAGTTAAATAAGATAAACATAAACAATATTTATACAAGATAAATTCTTAATACTAAGTAGTGCAAAGGAATTTTCTGTGCAATAATAAACAGTATATATATATAAAATAGAATAGAAAGTTAGATAAGTTAAAATGAAATGTGCAATGTGATAGAAAATATTTAACATGAATGACAAACACTTGACTATGACTTGAACTGTTTCTCTGTTTGTTTAGCTGGGTGTTTATGATGTTGATATTTATCGATTAAACTGAGCAATTATTAATAACGTTATAATGTTTTTTTTTATTTTTGCAGCAAGAAGATGACCTCGAGCCGCAAGCATCACCTAAAGGTCAGTCACTACTTTAGTTTATAAACGAGCTGTTGACTATTTTCTCTATATTTACTTATTTTTGTCTCAATTAATTAATTTGTCCTGTATTGCATCACGTAAAAAAAAAAAAAAAAGTTAATAATTGAAAAAAAAATTAAAATAAAAAAAATAAATAAATAAATAAAGAAGCTGTTGAATAATAATAACAATAATATATTCCATACATTTTATATAACAGTTTTCTCGCACTCAAAACACTACACATAGGAGACACAACAACAAACAAACAAAGTTTTAAAAAGCTCAGAACACAAGCGCATGATTGGTGGATAAATATATTGACTATGTTGGGCCATTTTATATTTAAATAAACGTGATTATTGTAAGTGTATTATCTGTAGTGCCACCAGTGAACCCTTTAGTGATGTTATTTTAGGGTGGGAGTCCAGTCCGCTGTTTTTAATAATTTGTTGTTTGTAATTTATAACTTCACATTGAGCCAACATGTTAACTAACCCTAACCCTCTGGCGCCACCTGCTGGGGAATACTGTCCAACACATATAAGGTTAATTATGGAAATTAATATTCGTTAGCCTCATAGCATAATTGCCTAAATCATATCTACTCTACTTTTACTCTACATCTACTCTATTCTACATCTATTCTACATCTACACTCTACTCTACATCTACTTTTTTTAGCCTAAAAGTATAATTGCCTAAGTCATATTTTAAGGGTTATAGAGTAGGGTAAAGTAGATGTAGAATAGAGTAGATGTAGAGTAAAAGTAGAGTAGAGTAAAGTATTATAGTCATAATATAATAATCAAGTTTATTTGTTTATGTAGCCAGATGCTATTGTTAATCTCAATACAAGTAGTCTAATTAACAAAGAGTTCTGACCTATGTCACTGTGAAGGTTGTTATGTTTTGAGACACTAAAACTGAGTAAGAGTAGGTATGTTTAGACTTAGATTGCACCAGAGAATAATGTCTGTATGATTATGAATAACATATCTGGCTGACGAAACTTATCACTATAATATTAATTTACATAACAGGATTCATAGTGGTTAAAGATTTGTAATTATTTTCAAAATGAAAATAATCTACCGATGCAGAAAATAAAGTTTCGTGAGTTGAAACTGGCGTAGGACGTGAGTGAGTGCTCAGAATATGTTTGTCCACAAACGTAGCACTAACACAAACTGAAAGTTTCACAAAGCACCTTTAAGTTGGAATTGACAGGAATTGCACGGTGACTTTGTTAAATAAATGCTTAAGAAAATGGGGGGGGGGGGTCGCCCTTAGCTCAATTGGTAGGACGTCCCACCCATGGGCCTCGGCCAGCAGCGGACCCGGGTTCGATTCCAGCCCGCGGTCGTCCTCTGCATGTCACTCCCCTCTCTGCCCCATTTCAACTCTGTCTCTACACTATCAATAAAGCATGACAATACCAAAACAAATCTAGAAAAAATAAGTATTTTAAGTAGTGAAACGATGCATCTTGTTCGTCCAATGTACTTGTGATGTCGATGTAAGAATAGGATCTTACTAACGTAGCGTAGCATGTTAGCTTGACTCTGGCTGTCTGGCCAAGTCAAATAAAGTCAACTTTATTTATATAGCACATTTTATAACAGCCGAGGCGGACCAAAGTGCTGTACAGTAAAATAACTAAAATACATTACGTCCAAGACATCATAAAGACACGTAAGAAAAACAAGAATTAAAAGTTCTAGCAGAAACTGCTGGGATAGAACGCTCTCAAGTAGAGATAGCAGACAGACAGACAGACAGACAGACAGATAGATAGATAAGCATGATAGCTTGACTCTGGCTGTCTTTGTCTTGCAGAGTGTGATGCTCGCTATTGCGGCAACCTGGATCGAGGAAGAGAAGAAGGAGCTGGTAACCGCCAAAGCAACTTACATGTCGGAGAACTGTCCTGCACCGAGTTTGAGCGGAGACCAGGCCGCCCTCATGGTAAGAGAACACACACACACACACACACACACACACACACACACACACACACACACACACACACACATAGACCCTGCGTTCCGAATCGCATACTTTCTACTATTTAGTATGGTAGAAAAAAGATTTAGGATGTCCCGATTCTTGTGGCTAGATTTAGGATGGTTAGAAAGACCCGGATGTCTACTATACCCATGGACATATAAAGAAACCGGCCAAGATTGTTAGTGTTGAAAACAGCATCCTATTTGGGCGATTCTGACCCATAATCCGGTGCGAACCTGAAGTGACGTCACATCGACAGAGCCTCCATATGACAACAAACGGGGATGAGACGGATACAAAAGCAAGAGGCAAGATCAAGGCGCAATGTTATGATGAAATAAATAAGTAAAAGTATGTCCCAATTGTAGCATACTGCGATTATTTTTATGGTCAGATATAGTATGTAGAATAGGAAAAAGAAAGAGTAAGCGATTCGGAACGCAGGGATAGAGTCTCAGTCCTCTTCACAGCAGACCCGGGTTAGAATCCAGCCCGGGTCGTTCTCTGCATGTCATTCCCCTCTCTGTCTGTCTGTCTGTCTGTCTGTCTGTCCGTCCTCTTCACAGCAGACCCGGGTTAGAATCCAGGCCGGGTCGTTCTCTGCATGTCATTCCCCTCTCTGCCCCCATTTCATCTGTCTCTACAAACTGTCGAATGAAGCAAAAATGCCCCAAAAGTTATCTTTTAAAAATAAAGTTACAGCCTTAAAACAAATCTCTTCAGAATGAACTTCGACTAAAAAAATAAAAATAATTGCGCATGATACATGTAGCACTTACATGTGGCACTTTGTAGTTTGGTTTATTTGAAGCTATAGTACTGTGTGTGTGTGTGTGTGTGTGTGTGTGTGTGTGTGTGTGTGTGTGTGTGTGTGTGTGTGTGTGTGTGTGTGTGTGTGTGATTTGAAGCTATAGTACTGACGTGATTCCTGTTGTTCTGAGTTTGTACCTTCATGGTTGAATGCTCTTAATGGAAGTCGCTTTGGATAAAAGAGTCAGCTAAATAAAATGTAATGTAATGGTGACGTGTTTCTGTGTCTCTAGGAAGCATGCAAGAAGCTGAACGCCCTCATCGAAAAAATAGATGAGGAGAGATACGACATGGAGTCGAAGGTGAAGAAAGCTGACAAAGAGGTAAGCACCGAGCAGAACACGTGTTAAAAACATATAAATCAACCCCCGTTGTAACCCCGTTTGATTGCAAAATTAAATATTTATATTATCATATTAATATCAACATTTAAAGGAATACTTCACCCATACGTGACCGGCGTTCTATCATTATAACATTGCTTTCTATCATTATAACATTGCTATTATAATATAATGAATGAGGGTTTTCTTCCCTCAGTCTTCCCTCAGTCTTCCCTTGGCCCAGCTGTCCTGTCAATCCTAACCCTACATTTTACCATGTGTGATGTCACACTAGTTAAATGTAGGGTTAGACAGTGAGACCATAAAACACTCTTTCTGCCTTTTCTCAGGCTAGGATGAACCGACTTTCTAAAATTGTTTACACATTTATACTACATAGGATCTCAGAGTTCAATACACCTTCATATTTCCACTGGTGAAGTAGGTTTTTAACAATACAAAAGGAGTTTTTTTTATTTAAATGTAGTCTATCATGTATTTAAAGAAATATAAGTAGAATATTTTCATGTATTATTTTAATTGACACCTATCAAAAAAAACAAAAAAACAAAAAATTTTTAAATCTTATGTTTTCAAGTTCAATACACCTTCATATTTCCACCGGTGAAGTAGGTATTTTAACTAATCATGATTATTTTCTCTCTTTTACTCTAGATTGAGGATCTTAAGATCAAAGTGGTGGACCTGGCAGGAGTGAAGAAACCCGCCTTGAAGAAAGTGCGTATGTCTGCCGACGCCATGTTGAAAGCTCTGCTGGGATCCAAGCACACAGTCAACATGGACCTCAGATCCAGCCTTAAGCAGGTCAAGAAGGAGGTCAAAGAGGAGGTGAGTAGCTTCATAGTTGATCTCTGTATTCTATGCCCCTGTAAAGCACTTCTAATAAAGCTTGAAAATGGAAACAAATTATATTCAAAATAAGGAGAAGTCCATTCAGATGGTAGCAAGTACAGATTAGACACTTTCTAATGTCTAATCTTGATGTATGTTATGCCCCTGTAATGCTTTGACGGAACCAGCGTTCTATCATTATAAAATCACTATTATAATATAATGAATTAGGTTTTTCTTCCCTCAGTCTTTCCTCAGTCTTCCCTTGGCCCAGCTGTCCTGTTAATCCTAACTCTACATTTTTCCTAGTGTGACGTCACACTCGTAAAAATGTACAGTTAGACAGTGAGACCATAAAACACTCTTTCAGCGTTTTCTTAGGCTTTTTTTTGCACATTTATACTACATAGGATCCCAAAGTTCAATACACCTTCATATTCCCACCGGTGAAGTAGGCCTTTAAATCGATGTGGAGCCATGGTGACTGTGTATTGCTTGTGTGTGTCTTTTCAGCCTGCAGAGGCGGCCGGAGATTGGCGTAAGAACATTGAGGACAAAGCCGACAGGAAGAAGATGTTCGAGACTGCATAAATATCTTAGACCCTTCCAATGCTTCTGTAGACGCTCCCGGGCTTGTTTCGCACTTTTTATGGAATCCCTTTTGTTTCATTAAATCTGTCAGTTTTAAGTTTTAAGCCTTTTTATTGTACATTTGTAAAGCGAGTGAGAAAATACAGCGTAAAAAAATATAAGCTAAGTTACTTTATTAGTCAAAGGTTACATTGAAATTTGTCTTTCCCTATATCCCCTCTCTTACCACACTCCAGAGGGGGTCAGTCAGAGCGCAGGGTCAGCCATAGTACAGCGCCCCTGGAGCAGTTTGGGGTTATGTGTCTTGCTCAAGGACACAATGGTAGAGATGGTGGGCACCGTAGATGTAATAGCAGCCACTACTAGTTTTACTACTAACACCCTCCTGTCCGGTGCCGGGGATCCAACCAGAGACCTGGTTACTGGGAGGAGGAACCAGAGACCTCATGGTTACTGGGAGGAGGAACCAGAGACCTCATGGTTACTGGGAGGAACCAGAGACCTCATGGTTACTGGGAGGAACCAGCGACCTTATGGTTACTGGTTAGCAATCTTTCCTCTAGGCCATCCAAAATTAGATTTTGCAGTTTGGCGTTCTTGTTTTTTTCTCCGTGCCAATGTTCACTCTTGACATCTTCCTGCTCTTAGTGTTTTTGTAATAAAGGAGTGTTTGTTTCCTACACCTGCTTCATTGGGTATTTTGTCTTTGACTCAGGGACGCGCCACACCGCAGATGGAGAGCATGACACAACTTGATGGAGTCAGCCATTTCTGGAGAACGCTTGTTTGTCAAAATCAGTGAATATCTCATATCACCTCACGATCCGCTAACTGTCTGTACTGTGTGTGCGCTGATATGTTAGATACAGCGTTAGTGCATGCACAGCCTAGGCTCTGTAAACTGGTATGGTAGTGGACAAGCCTCCTTTTGCTTACTTACCCTTTGTCTACATGCCAGTTTACAGAGCCTAGGCTTTGTATTAACTCTGGATTTTTTTTTTCAGCGCAACTATAGTACCGACAAGTAGTGGGATCATGACGAGATATTCACAGATTTTTGGACGAAAAGTGATTTTTGTCCACCAGCGTTCTCCAGAAACACTGACTCCACCTTTAACTCAATGCACATAAAAAAAAGTAGTTCACAAGATATCATCAGCTGTCTTTTTTTTATGATTTTTTTTTGTCAAACATTAAAGCAAAACTTTGGAACAGAATTAATGGGCTGATGAGTTCAAGGACCGACAAGAAAAACGGTTACATTTTCTGTAAAACAAGCCTTTTAATTGAAATTCGAATAATTACAAAGTTAATCAAGTGTCACTAACCAAACACAGCAGCCCATTCATTCCTGTTTCCAAAAGCTTTAATGGAGTTGTGTTGTGCTCTTTGTGGTGCAGTGTGTGTGCGTCAGTGAAAGACACAATAGCCATGTTTTAGACAAACTGTAAAAATGAAAAAGTTTGGGGAAAACTGAAGGCAAAATTTCACTTGATTTTTCAGTTTTGAGACTAAAACTAAAACTCTTTTGTTTTGAAGTTTGAAGGAAAACTGTCTAGATTTGAGTCGACTAATTATCTTCAGTTGATATAACTTATCATTCTTATGCAATACAAATGTATCTTTCATAGAGTATGTATAAAGACTTCATATTTTGAGTTCTACACACTGAGAATTTCAAACAATAACTTAGTTTGTGCCGACTAATTCTGAAAAATATTAAGTTGACAACTTTTACTTTTTGGAAGTCTTACTATGTAGAACTCACAACTTAAAGTTACTTTACATATGAATGATAAGTTATCTCAATCAAATATTATAAGTTGGCTTCAAATTTTGTCAGGTTTCCTTCAAACTAAAAGGTGCTACGAAGAACTTTTTTTATATTTCTGAAACATCTAACAGCAAACGAGACCATCAGTGCAAAGAATGCTATTTTTTTATAGTTTTTCTTAATGCCTTTGTCATGGGTATACGCTCACCCAGGAACAACAGCTGGCGTAGTAAAAACACTACCGCTTTTGTCCAAAGGGGGGCGCTAGAATGAACACAAACTGAAAGTTCCTCGGAGCACCTTAAAGACTTTCAGTTTCAGTCTCAAAATTCAAATATCTAGTCCAGACAGTTGCCTTGATAATTTCAGTTTTCCAACTTTTTAAATTTTTTCAGTTTATCTTTACACTGAAAAAAATAAACATTGGATGAATTTAAAAAAAAAATAAGGTAATCTGTCACACCGAATATTTTAGCTTTGATTCAATGTAATAGGGCGACTGTGGCTCAGGTGGTCGAGCGGGTCGGCCAATGATTGATGGGTTGGCGGTTCGATCCCCGCCCTGCCACTTGTGTGATGGTTATTGTGTCCTTGGGCAAGACACTTCACCCACCTTGCCTCGTGTGAATGTCGATAGTTAGCCTGCTGCTATCGGTGTATGAATGTGTGTGTGAATGGTAACGTGGGAATGGGAACAGGTCTCCCTTGCAAAAGAGTCTTCGGTCTCAATGGGATTTACCTGTATGAATAAAGGTTAAAAAATAATAATAATTTGTAGCCTGAAATTAATTTTTTTACATTGAATCAAAGCTAAAATATAAGGTGTGACAGATTACTTACATTTTTTTTAATTAATCCATTGTTTATTTTTTTCAGTGTACTCAAGTGATCAGGGGAAGCTGTGAACAGTGAATGTTGAGCGGCCATGTTTTTTTACATTATTTTAAACAATTTACACATTAATTTAAACACATTTTCATACATACATTTAAACACACTGTGTATTATGTACATCTATTTAGTATTATACTCCTAAACACAAACGAGTATAGGGCATTTTACAGGTTTAATTCGAAATTCATCTCATCAACAGTGTCCAGGTTTTGGTTCATACAACAAAGAACATTTCTTCATTTATATTTGTATATAAAACACAGAGGGCTGTACTTCTTTAAATAACTTTATTTTTTATTTTTAATTAATCAATACTATGGTTTTACTGAAAACAAACAAGGGAAACACAAGGTGCGTCTTCAGGATAACTCTAAGCTTAAAAATACGTTTAACAAATGCTTTACAACACTCTATAATGTGCCTGTTAGCAGATATAAGTGTTATACAATACACAGTAGTATTCATCCACAATTATACATTTTCCTTAAACTTTCCTCATTATTCCAACATATTTTGCTATATTTTCATTCATTATGGGTATAGAAATCAGCGTTTTCGTATAGAAAAATATAATTATTGTTTAAAACTCTAATAATCAAACATTTAAAATCTGCTTACAGCTGCGTTATAGTCTGTTTTAAATCGTTTAGTAAATGTGTGCATGTACTCTATGCATCTCCTAAGCTGAATAAGGGAAGAACGGAAAGTGTTGTGTCCTAAATCAACCACTAGGTGCCAGCAGAGGACCTCCTGTCACTCACATGCTGATTTCAGTTCCAAACAATTTATTTTTAAATTTAAAATAACATCTTGGTGGGACAAGTTACAATCACAAGTGCACACACAAAATCAGAGAAAAACAAAATCAAGTCCAATGCTGTGCTCTTACACAAAATACTGAACTGTTTTACAAAAGAAATGTAAATGGTATTTTTCCATTCATTCTGGATGCAATATTGTATTTAAAAACATATGTAATACAAAATATAAACCGACTAATACATTTCAATGTATACAATGGATTAAGCCACCCAGCAGTTTATATTGTACTTTACCAGCTGAAACATTGCATCACTGATTATCAAATTAAAATATATGATCTGAAATATTACGTCTTGCATACTTTAACTGTTGGTACTTTTAAGTCTAGATTTCTTTTTATGTTTTAATAGTTTGAATGATAATTCTATATTTTCTTAATTGATCACTGTTTACAAATAATGTCTAACGATGGTGTTGACTGAGTTCAAACATTGTTATATTATCCCTTTTGAAAACATAACATTTTACACCATTTTACAATGTTACTGGTAGATGTTTGTATGTTGTTCCTGCACTGATAAAAATCACTTTCTTCTAGAGAATTTCAAACTGAAGGTGAGATAAGTCGTTTTGATTAAGTTGTTATAATATGTGTTTTATGTACGTTTAAAGGTGCTCCGAGGAACTTTCAGTTTGTGTTAATTCTTGCACCCTCTTTGGACAAAAGCAGTAGTGTTTTTACTACGCCAGCTGTTGTTCCTGAGAAATATTGAAAAGTTCCTCGTAGCACCTTTTTAACATATTTATTTTAAGTAGTTGTTACCTGCAGTCATATTTATAAGGAACGGAAAAGTTATTGGTTATTGAAATTTTATATTTCTCCTTCTTTTTAATTTTCCAGATTTTGTCAGCTCTGATTTGCAAACGGCAGCAGATAAGGTAAAACATTATATAATTTATTACACATTTATTTTATTGTTGAAAGTGGCCTAATGTGAAGTTGTTATTATTGTATTGTTTGATATGGTTTCATGATATTGGAGCTGGTCTTGCCCATTTTACAGAAAGCTTCCTGAAAAGTTACTGTTTCACTGTTGTTGTTTACAGCAGCAGGGCCCACAGTTTGGTTTACAAACACAATCTGGTCGTTTGGTTCCAGGTTCCTCAAGATAATTTAGTTTTGATTCATGATGATAGGACGATTCAATACTAAGAATTACATGTAGAGAAAATATGTTTTGTAAACTAACTACAGGCTCTGTGAATGTAAACAAATCCCCCGTCTCTGAAACTGTGTAGTGCCCCTTTAACCACTAAACCAAAAATCATAATTTTACCGACTTGAAATACAACTTTTGGTCCACAATCAACTGGTCTGAAGTCTGAAGTCTAAGGAAAGCAGGAAGGGACATTCCTACCTAAACAGTACATTTCTCCGTCTCACAGCGCACTGTTTTCTGTCTATTTGCTGGTGAAAATGGCTCTAAATGTCAGTTTGTATTTCGTTATTATCTCTTGATCACTGAAATATATATTTTCTAACTGTTCATATCTCAAAATGTTTGGTTTCTGTTGGGTTGGTGCTAGTAGCTTTTCGTCTTAAAGCCCCCGTAACTGTTAACCCAAATCGACAAAATCCATCTACATATGTAATATGGGGAGTTGGTTATGATAGTAAAGCATCTGTCTGTCTGTCTGTCTGTCTGTCTGTCTGTCTGTCTGTCTAGCCATCTAACTATGTAATGTGTGGAGTTAGTTTCATGATAGTAAAGCATCTGAAAAGAGTTATATGCATATTTATCAATTCAAATGAAAGACATTGTCATTTAAGTTTGACAAACTTTACAGAAAATTGGTTTAGAGCAGGCAACAGGCTATGCTCTGGTTCTTATTGCACAATAAGTATTTTGAACCAATCACGGCAGTTCTCTGGCCAGACGTTCTATAAAAACAATGACTGTTGCTATGGGGACCGTTTGATACAGCCACGCCCACACAGTCCTGTCAAATGGTCTCTAGATAGTAAAATTTTTGTTTTTTTTAAACTAAGTTTTATAATATTTTTGAACATTAATTTTCAATCACATTTTTGTAAAAGCTGATTGAGACACCCAACTTTGATAGATACTGATTTTTTTTTTTAACATTTTAGGCAAGGCAAGTTTATCTCTATAGCACAATTCAGACACAAGGCCATTCAAAGTGCTTTGCAGGGGCAAGATTAAAAGACATAAAACACATTAGAAAAGCGAATGAATAGAAATAGAACATTTAAATAAAAATAAATATTACGGGTTAAAATTGAATTTTAGACCAGGTTTACAGGGGCTATATCACCCAGGCGCCTTTAGATCTCTTGAAGATCTCCTGCGACGCCCTCAAGACTGCTGACGAACACACTACCCAAAGAGAGAGATAGTTTTAACTTGCGAAGGGGTCAAAGACGAACGTATTTCAAGAGGGTATTGACGCCATTAAACTGTCACTTCCATAAAAGCGGAACCTCCAAAAAACCAGCCCATACAAGCACATATATATAAACCCCCAAACACACCTCTCTGTTTCAGCCCCCGGACCCCGTCACTCTGTCCTTGCCACCAGCGCTATCATCCTCGTCATTTTGTAGGTAAGAAACACTTTTGAAAATGGTAAATGGACTGGACTTATATAGCGCTTTTTAGCCGATTTTCTCAGCCCCAAAGCGCTTAACATTTCCTATCACATTCACCCATTCACACACATACACACACACACACATACACACACATCTCCAAGTCTGTAAGCTGTACTACGTAACCATGTAACATGCTGGTCTCTTAATTGACTGCTCTGCCTTGCCTGAATAATTAGGCCACTGCTTATACCAAGGTAATTTTTGCTTGTCATTTTGTAGGTAAGAAACACTTTTGAAATGGTAAATGGACTTGACTTATATAGCGCTTTTTAGCCGATTTTCTCAGCCCCTAAGTGCTTTACACAATTCTTGACACATTCACCCATTCACACACACACACACACACACACACACACACACACACACACACACACATACACCAATGAATTACTATGTTGATTTTAAAAGGCTGATGCTCCAAATCTGTAAGTCGTACTATGTAACAGTAATTGCCGGTTCCTTAATTGGCTGCTCTGCCATGTCTAAATAATTAACCCAATAGTTATACCAAGGTTTTTGTTGTTGTTTTTGTCGCTTGTAAAACCTTTCAGATTTCACGTCACTTCCTGAGGGCCTGTGGGATTCTGGTGTGATTGTAGGGGGCAGACAGTAGAGTCTAGTCTAGTGAAATTCAATTCAATTTGAGTGGAATGGATATTTCACAGAAAATGCCAGTGAAAAATTATATAACAAAATTACTTTTTTTTTAATCGGAAATCTTACAACTTTAAACTTAACCTTTTAATGTATAGATTGTTGTCTACATTAAGGCAAAACACTGCAAGTGAATAAGGTAAAATGCTTTGTGTGTGTGTGGGTTTGTGTGTGTGTGTATGTGTATGGGTTTGTGTGTGTGTGTGTATGGGTTTGTGTGTGTGTGTGTGTGTGTGCGAGAGACAGAGAGAGAGAGTGAGTGTCTGTTTTACCTATTTAACATTAAAACAATAATATTTTACATAACATTTTTCCATGAAATCTTTGAATAAATGTGCAAAATCAGATGATGTGACCATCTGTGTTGGGAGATCAGTGTTCACAAAATAGTTGAAAAAAAAACTGAACTGAAAGAAGATGTTGTGCATGTGAACTAAAGTAGGTGCAATTATAAAAAATAAATAAAAAATAAAATAAATATAAAATAAATATATAATAATAATAATAATAATAATAATAATAATAATAATAATAATAATAATAATAATAATAATAATAAAACAAATTATAAATTCTGCTTAATTGAATATATATATTACACATACCTAAAAAATAAGTCAAAATATAAGTGGTATCTGTTTTTTAAATGTATTTTTAATCCTGTTTAATTTGCTTGTTTTAATGACTTTTAAATGCAATGAGGAATAAAATAATTCTAGTGACGCGAGGTTGAGGAAAATCTGTGTTTTAACTGCGACTGGTGCTCGAGAAATAAAACATTTCTAGACATGCATTTTCTAATGTCTAATCTCGCTGTATTTCATGCCCCTGTAAAGCACTTTGAATGGCCTTGTGTCTGAATTGTGCTGTAGAAATTGCCCTACACTTGCCTGGTTTGAAACGCTTATATAAGATAATTCTGTTTACGCTGATCAAGAAAAGGTCATAAATGTCAGTCATGGTTAACCTTTTAACCCCCCGGCTCCACGTTTAGCACTGAACCTGTATTAGCAGGTTCCGAGACTATCAGGTGTTTTTTTCTATTTTTAAAGGAGAAGTAAGTGATATTTCGTGTTAACATACGTGTTAAATCACTCTATATACCACTTGGACGGTATGTGCAGTTCATAACACAGGTCTCCCAGTCATTCAGCTTTGCAGTAATTGCCAGTTAAAATTTTGATTATCCCGCGAGTTTTTTATCCAATCAGGAGACAGAGTGCTATAAAGAGGCGGGGTCTCTGTGCCTGTGAACGATGACTCGCTGCTCTCCATCGCGGCACTATCTGATGAAGACGGCTGTGTGTTCATGTGGTGGTGACGTGGGGACGAGGGAGGGGACTGCTAACTGCTAATCACTGACAGGAAGTTAGCTAAAAGGACCACATCGCTTACTGAACCTTTAAGACAATGACATTAACAAAAAACGTCCAGAGAAGGGCCCTCAGACCACCATTTGACCAACACTGACTGACTGCATTGATATATTTATACTGTATATATATAGCTCTACTCTAGCTCTAACCACTACACAACGAGCGTCCCTCAATATATGTTTCTTTAGTAGTTTTGCCCTAACTGTCTGATGAATTTTTTTCTGATTTTGAACAGGGTCTGAAACTAAAAAGAAGCCAAGATGTCTGAGTAAGTACAAGTTTAAAATGTTTTATTACTTACAGAAAACACTGGAGAATCCTTATTTACAGAAACTTTTACAAGCTAGATTTAACATAAAGTTGATGTATTAAAGGTGCTGTGTGTTCACAATATTCACAAGTAATGTATAATTGCTTGAAAATAAAAGTATTTTTAAATTTTCTTTTCTTAGAATGAGCCTTTTATATCTACATAGGAGCGGGGCGCTGAGGCCACCATGTTGCATCGCCATGTTTCTACAGTAGCACAGAATGGACAAACTTAATGGCCATATTTTTATAGTGGGCGTCCTGGGGAAATGCACCTGTTGGAAGACCAAGAAGAAGAAGTACTATAGAATAAATAACTAAATACATCTTCACCTCATCACTTGATATTGTGGAAAGACTTGAGGCAGTGGTGGATGATGCCATCTTTAGTAACTATAGCTTCTTGTCCTTGAAGACCACCATAGCTTCTGTTATTATTGAAACGGGATTGGTTACCTATAGGGAGCGTTGCATTCTAGAACTTTCACCACTCAGATATTACACACTGCACCTTTAAGATTGACTTGTTTTGGATAAAGTCTGTGAGAATCCATGGATGTCGTGTTTAAAATAACTTTTTAAATTTTTTTTTAAAGGGTAAAAAAGATGACGTCGAGCCGCAGGGGCCATCTCAAGGTAAATACAGAAATAAATAACTAGTTATTTTCAGGAACAGTTTATAGTATTTCTTTATTATTATTATATATTATTCGCTATTTCTTTTGTATGTCAAAGTACGAAATAGCCGAAAATGGAAGTAAAAGTGCTAGTTCTATTTTAGCAACATTTCACTTCGTTAGTACTGACATTGATTAAGTGTATTATGTATTTTCTTCCTTTAGTTTAGATGAACTTACAGTATATGTTGCCTGCCTCCTTATGCTTAATTACAGTTTTTATTTATTTTTATTTGTAAACTAATTTGAAAATGTTTCTTATAGTGTTTTTTTTGTTGTGTTCTGTATAATTTTGATATGTCAAAATAAAATAAAATAAAATAAAATAAAATAAAATAAAATAAAATAAAATAAAATAAAATAAAATTACATTAAATAAATTAAATTAAATTAATACCAGTGTCTGTGTGTTTTTGCCTACAGAGTTTGATGCTCCAAATCGCGGCTAAATTGATTGAGACGGAAGCCGCTGAAGCCATCGCCGCTAAAGAAGCGTACATGGCCGAGCACTGCTCCCCACCCGACCTGAGCGGAGACATGGCCGCACTGGTGGTAAAAACAACTACACCCTTAAAAAATACAACACATAGACCCTGCGTTTTCTTTTTACTGCACTACATACTAAAGTACAGAAGAGTTTTAGGGCCACAGGAGAGAAAAAAAAATCAGATAATTAAGATTTTTTTTTCATTATGTCGAGAAATGTCTAGAATAAAGACGAATACTCCAAAATGCTATTGAAGTTAGTGGAGCATCTAGGTATTTTCAGCATAGTACAATTGACATGCATACTATTGGGACATCCTAAATCTTTTTCTGGCATACTCAATAATAGGGAAGTATGGGGATTGGAACGCAGGGATAGAAAGTTAACTTTGAGCCCCTACACTCTCATAAAACATGGTTTATTATTGCACCTTTTAGGGGTAAAACGGCTGCTCTCTGGAGTAGATGTGTAGGCCCACCATTGACGAGCATCAGTGCAAAGAATGCTATTTTTTTATATAGTTTTTCGTAATGCTTTTGTCATGGGTACGCTCACCCAGGAACAACAGCTGGTGTGGTAAAAAAACACTACTGCTTTTGTCCAAAGGGGGTGCTAGAATTAACACAAACTGAAAGTTCCTCAGAGCACCTTTAACTATCTTCATGTATTTGGCCAAAAACTCAAACAGTAAATAAATGCAACTTGTACCCCTATCTGTCCCTTTTTTGCTCCTCAGAATGGTCCATATAGTCACCCTCGGGTCAAACAATTAGCCCTATAATAGGGTGAACAGTACATTTGTGTCAATAGTATCTTTGGAAACATAAATGGTCTATTACTGTTCCTTGTTTTCTGACCAAATCAAATGAAGAGATGCTGTAAAAAGATTTTTCATCTCAACAGGATATCTGCAAGAAGCTGAACCAAGCCATGGACAAGATCGACGAGGAGAGATACGACGCTGAGGCCAAAGTGACAAAGACAGACAAAGAGGTGGATATGTATTTCGTCTGTCTGTCTGTCTGTCTGTCTGTCTGTCTGTCTGGCTGGCTGTCTGTCTGTCTGTCTGTCTGTCTGTCTGTCTGTCTGTCTGTCTATCTATCTATCTATCTATCTATCTATCTATCTATCTATCTATCTATCTATCTATCTATCTATCCGTCCGTCCGTCCGTCCATCCTTCCATCCATCCATCCATCCAACCACCCTTAACGTCTAAATATCTTTGTATTTCTAGATCGATGACTTGAAGTTGAAGGTTGTGGAACTTGCCGGAGTGAAGAAACCCGCCCTGAAGAAAGTGCGTATGTCGGCCGACGCCATGTTGCAAGCTCTGCTCGGAGGAAAACACAAAGTCACCATGGACCTCAGGGCCAACCTCAAACAGGTCAAGAAGGAGGTCAAGGAAGAGGTGAGATTTTTTATTTTATTTTTAATTTTTTTAACCTTTATTTACACAGGTAAATCCCATTGAGACCGAAGACTCTTTTGCAAGGGAGACCTGTTCTGTGTCTGAAATCGCGCACTTCTGTACTTTCACTTACGCAAAACCGGAGAGTGTGCCAAAATGCAGTGCACTGTAAGTTCCTCGGTCGTGCACTCAAAACGGTCTAAAACTTGAGTGTGGAGCGATGGACACTTTCCACACTCAACGGCCGCCATCTTACATATCTTAACGTGCCTGTTTTGGCTATCGGCAAGCAGAAAAAAATACCACCGAAGAAGAACCGTCAAAATGCAAAGTCATTTCCAGTAGTTGCGCGACGGGAGTTTGGACAATACACTGTATAAATGAGAGCACTGCGTCTATAAGTAAGTGTACTGTAGGGATAATAAAGTGCACTCAATGTAAGAGCACTTACATATGTGCGCGATTTCAGACACAGCACTGTTGTCCTTTCCCACGTTACCATTCACACACACATTCATACACCGTTAGCAGGCTAACTATTTGTTCGTATTTGCACCGAACTGCACAGGTCATACCATACTGAACCAATTTTTCAATTTTTCAATTTTTTATTGAACCCATGACCACTGCAACGAAGGCCGGAGCCAATATGGTACACGCTCTATCCACTACACCACCGGAGCGCCCCGGGCAGACAGTTTTTTTTTAACTTTTTGAATTTACTCTTAACTGAGAACCGTACCATGCAGAACTGACTTAAAAACCGAGGTACGTACCGAAACGTGACTTCTGTGTACCGTTACACCCCTAATGATGTTGAACTTGTGTTTCCTTCAGAGCGCTGAGGCCGGCGACTGGCGTAAGAACATCGAGGACAAAGCCGACAGAAAGAAGATGTTCGAGACTTCATAGAGACTTTTTTTTTCTTTTTCCTCTGCGACTCTTTCCGCTGTTAATACGACTTTTTTCATGGAATTGAAATTTGAAAAAAAAATTCTACCATTAAATATATATTTTTTGGAATAAGGCAACGCTGTCATACTGCAGTTTTTTTAATGTTTGGAAGTCTTAGTAGTCAAGTTGTTTTGAACGGGGGGTATGGGCTTGGTTTAGGTAAGGTGCTCTGAGGAACTTTCAATTTGTGTTAATCTTTGCAACCCCATTGGACAAAAGCGGCAGTGTTTTTACTAAGCCAGCTGTTGTTCCTGAGTGAGCATACCCATGACAAAGGCATAAAGAAAAACTATATAAAAATAGCATTCTTTGCACTGATGGTCTCATTTGCTGTTACATGTCATTTATGATCATCATATTTTAAAGTTCCTCGTAGCACCTTTAGGTCAAAATTAAGACACATGTGAATATCTTAGTTGGATATCCTCTGGGAAAAAGAGTGAATCAACACATGATACAAACTCTGCCCGCGACAATTAAAAAAAAAAAAAATTATACCACAGTGGCCCTAATGCTCCTTCGTATATAGACGGGTTTCTTCTCTACATCTGAAAATAACTTACTATAAAAACCAGATGGATAGAGATAGATAGAAAGTGTTATGTCCCTTTAGACAGAGAGTCTTGCATATAAATAGGTTAATTCCAAATCAGGAGAAGCTGTTTCTAAACTCTAGAACTAACTTAATGTAGATTAGTGGTGTAGTTTTAAGAGTGTTGTTCTCACAACAAACCACCAGATGTCACTAGAGGGCCTTCCCCACATCATCAGCATTTCTCGTTAGTCTCAAACTTAAATTAAATTTAATATAAAATATAGAATGAAATATATTTACAAATTGACTCTCTAACAATCAAGGCTGCCACATCGTGAAGCTCAACAAATGGTGAGTAACTTTTCATTTTGATATTTTTCATAGCATGATCTGTGTATCTTCAGTTAAAGGTGCAATGTGTAACTGTGGGTGTGTCAGAGAAGTGAAGATTTTCTACGGTATATTCTCATAACTGAATAGTCAAACTTTCCTCACAGGAAAATGTGATCCCTGGAACACTGTTTGAAGTTAGAAATCTTCCTGAAAAGTTACTGTTTCACTGTTGTTGATGTTTACAGCAGCAGGGCCCACAGTTTAGTTCACAAACATATTCTAGTCTTACGTTTGGTTCCAGGTTCCTCAAATCTGCCTAATTTTATTAATTGATTTATGATGATAGAATGAGGCAATACTACGAATGAAATGTAGAGAAAATATGTTTAGTAAAAACAAACCCCCCTCCTCAGAAACAACATAATGCTTTAAAAGAGACTAATGGCCTAAACGCTCTCTGTGAAGCGGGCTGTGAGACGAGAACACAGGGACCGTCTACAAAGGGAAACACCCAAGAGAAAAATATTCAATCCCTTCACTCTGATACAGTGCAGTGCAGTTATTAGTGGAGCTTAGAGGACGTCTGCTTTCAGTCAAAATGAGGTTGTTTAGCCCATTGTCTGTCTGCCTGTCTGCCTGACTGTCTGTCTGTCGTTTGGGTTTTAATAACGTTTTACTAGGGAGTTATGTATCCCACTTCAGATGAAAAACAAGTGAAGGCTCATGTATGACTTACTTGTCACTTAATACACAGCATAGGCTCTGTAAACGGGCTTGTTGCTAGCTATGGCGGGCCCCCTTTGTTTACATACGTTGCTGAAGACTCACTTTTGTTGCATTTGCCTTTAACAAAAGTTGAGACTTTGACACTCCTAACTTTTTTTTCCCTCTTGTATCTTATATGTTGTTTTGTATTGTATCTTGTTCAGCACTTTGATCAACTGATGCTGTTTTTAAATGTACTATAGAAATAAATTTAACTTTGACATGACTTGACATACCAGTCTACAGAGCCTAAGCGCACACTTTGTGTGTGTGTGTGTGTGTGTGTGTGTGTGTGTGTGTGTGTGTGTGTGAACGTCTTTACACTGTTCCCACCAATAACCGGTTAATCTCCTGGTATAAATAGTGAGCCCTCATCCTTCATTCGAATTCTTTACTTGACCCTTCAACAACAGAAACATTCCAGCGTTATAATAATATATAGTAATAGTAATACCTAGCCGAGGTTCCGTAAACAGGCATGTTGCTAGTTATGTTGGGCCCCCTTTTGTTTACATGACCTTTGTTTACATACCAGTTTACAGAGCCTAGGCTGTGTATTAACACTGGATTAATAAACACAAGCAGGGTACGAGCAGGTAGCAGATCATGAGGAGATATCCACTGTTTTTGACAAAAAGTGAATTTGACAACAAGCATTCTGTCCTTGCTTGTTTGTTTGCACTACTTGTTGTGTAACAATCACTTCCTCCTTTCACTTGTTTGTGTGCGTGTGTGTCTGTGTGTGTGTGTGTGTGCCCGCTCCATGTGTGTGTGTGAGTGTGCTTTGTGTATGTGTGTGTGTGGTGGTCTCTGTGTATGTGTGTGTGTTATGTGTGTGTGTCTGCTTTGTATGTATGTGTGTGTGTGTGTGTGTGTGCCTGTTCTATGTGTGTGTGCCTGTTCTATGTGCTTGTGTGTGTGCTTTTGCGTACATGTGTGTGTGTGTGTGTGTGTGTGTGTGGGGGGGGTGTGTTTGGGGTGTTGAACCTGATAGCGTCTCCCCCGCAGCAGCGTTCACATCTCGCACTAGAAATTTACGAGTTTCCCTCTGAGTCTCGAGTGAGGTATTTCTGGAGCCTTCTAGCCGTCCCATTGGTCCCATTGGTCCCAAGTGTTGTGTGTTACCATAAAGAGGTGCTGCCTTTTCTGCTGAGCTGGCTGTTCACACCCTATATACCCTGTTTAATCTGTAGTGTTTAGGACTTTTGGCAGTGTCTTAGCCCCCCTCCTGTTGTGCGTTGGTCGTCCGTGGTCCGATTTGCTTCGTTTTAAAATATCGGTAGGTGAATAGTCTTTTGCAACTTCAACCCACGCTTTCGGGATACAATACAGGCGAGAGATTCATGGTCCACAGGTGCGATTTTATGGCTTGATTTTTAAGGCAAAGGCAAGTTTTTTTTGAAGGTTAAAATTAGTTTTTTTTCGAGATGGCTTCTGTGACCTATGACCTTTGTGAGGAAGTGCGGAGCTTAACTTGGACTCTATTGGAGCAGACTGACTGTAGGACGTTTGAGAAGATTGGTAAAATAATTAAAGTTGGGTCGACTTGAATGTTGTTATATAAAGACTGGTATTAACTTTAAGTACCTTGACATATTTCGACTGCTAAGTTTCCTGTGTGGAAACTTGTCCAAGGTACTAATTGTTAAGTCTAGTCTGTATATGAGGACATTCAAGTTCATTTATCAAGTAAAACTAAATTAACCTATTTTGGATTTTTAAACTGAAGTTTGGTCTGGAAACTGAAGCAAATTCCTCATTTTGTAATAGATTTTTGGCACCGTAGAATTAAATTTTGCTCTGATTTCGATATGAATAATCACAAATGAAAGGCCTTTGTTTTGTTGCTGTGTGTTTCACCTGCATGGTATGGGTGTACATTTTACTTTAAAACATTTTAAATATTGAAGCGTGTGTTAAGTTAAGGTCTAAAACCTACAGATAGACTTGGCAGCTTTATTTTTGCATGTGTGTAAGTGAGGTTAGTTTTTGTTTTTTCTGCGTGAGTCTAATGATCCAAAATATTGGCTTAACAAGGAATTAAAGACCCGAGAAATGTCATAGAAATGTACGTGAAAAATCGACCGTTTAATTGTTTTTTATTACATGAAAAAATGCAGTTGTAAAGGCCTGTACATGTAAAGGAATTTATTAGAAATAGTGCTTTCTTCAAACGTGGAATTGCTGGCATGACTGTCTCCAGCAAATGACTAAAAGCATGTATTTGGAAATCCTATAATTTTAAAGAGTACTAATTGAATTCTGTATTTGTACCTATAATTAGTACCAAAGTACATGGTATCTATCTAGGAAAATTATTTGAATTTGACGATTAAGTGAATTTTTGTTATACATTACTTTGGTTGGCTAGGTAGACAGAAAGTACGGGGAATTCCATTCAAAATATGTAGAATTCTTTGGCTTGAGTGTATTTGTTGTGAAATGGAAATAAGTGGAAAAAAAAGTGTTCTAAGTCCTAGCTTAAATGCTAAATAAATAACTGGAAAAATTACTGCAAATTCAATCTTAACATTGTAGTGATTATATTATTATATATACTGATGATTATAAAAACTACAAACTGTGAGAATCTTAAAAAAAAATCTACTTTGCACTAGAAATGTTCCCAATAGTGTTGCTGATTTTCCTGAGCCCCTTTTAAAGTTGTGTTTAAAGTGTTAATGTCCTTTTAAGAAAGTTTTCCAGTGTCTTAATTCTTGGGATTGTGACGTGACACACCTTGCATTGCAGTAGCCTGTCTGACTTGGTGTTAAGGGCTGTCACCTCGTGCTCCGCTCTCACATTTAGCCGCTATGCCGGTGGCCTTTTCGTGCCCAGATCTTTTGGCTTGACGCTCGGAAGAAGTTGAATTCCTTTCGCGGGATGTCTTAGGAGGGGTAGGAACAACTGTTGAGCGCTACGGGGGGGAGTGGGGGGGGTTAGGGTACATGGTATTTCGACCCCACCTGTTTTTAAAAATTAAAATTAGCTTGTTTGTGATGGCTGGCAGGTGGCAGGTGGGTGTTTTTATATTTTCTGGGATCGTGTGACGTATCGTGTTGCGAGAGTTAGAGGTCAAAGGTCAAACGCTGATCGATAACTGCAGGTCAACAAAGTTCAACTTACCCACGTAAATCAGGGGTTTTTAAAATACTGGATCAAGTGTGTGTGTGTGTGTGTGTGTGTGTGTGTAAATCAGTGCTTTTTTACATTCCATATTCATTCTCAGTCCACAGATTATCAAGCCCTTATATTGTACATTTTCAATTTCATCAGTTCACTGCAAATTGCACATCATGTAAATATTGTTTCTCAAATTGCACATTTTCAATTACTTATACAGTTTGATTTTGCCTCACTTTTGCAATATTTAGAATTAAACTATTTTGTATATGACTTATCTTATTTTATACTTTTGTTCTTAGTGGTTAGGAAATAAACATATTTACGATTCCTTTCTTTGTTTGGCACATATTGTAGAAATTTAAAATAATGTTGACTTGACTTGAGCTATGGAAAGTGTGTGTGTGTGTGTGTGTGTGTGTGTGTGTGTGTGTGTGTGTGTGTGTGTGTGTGTGTGTGTGTGTGTGTGTGTGTGTGCGTGATTTTTGCTCAAAATTCACTGTATTTTCTTTTGTCTCAGTAGGGTGTGAAGACAAAGAAACGCCAAAATGTCTGAGTAAGTATATTTGAAAATTTCAAATTCATCCGTTTTTTTCTTACTTTCTGAGAAGCTTTTCTCAATCCTCATGAATATCCACAAACCAACAAGAAAGGAATATACAGTACATTTTATCTATATATACAGTCTTTAGAAAGCTTACATTTCTTGATTTTTGGGGAGGCATTTAATGTGAGACACTGCATGTGAATAGGGTCACATTTTTTAACTCATAGATATCACCGTGAAACTTTTTCAGAAATGTATTTATTTATTTATTTAATACAGGGACAGTGCATATTATCAAACATTTATGTCAATATGCCAGAATTAGCCAGAAGGCTATTTTTCATCTGCAGTCCCTAGACAGATGGTAAAAGTCACCCTAAAAGAAAATAAGTTACACATTTATATAACACAACACACCTATAGTAAAACGTACTATTAAAAAGTAAGTAAAGTAAAAAGTACTATTAAGCTAAAATATACAATAAAAACACAGCAGAGCAACAATCAGACAACAGCAGACAATAACATGAACAGGTTAATGATAATGTAGACAGCTCTGGTTATCAATGAGCCATTTCTTTAACTGGCATTTGAATGACCTATATGGGTTCACATTTCTGATGGCTATGGGGGTGAGGTTCCACTCAGTAGCTGCACGAACAGAGAAAGAGGTATGGCCAAATACAATACAATACAAATGTTTGAATAAATATAAAAATTTGGCAATATCCAAAGAAATATGGCCCATTTTAAGAAGACATTATTTGGAAGCAAATTCATAGCCAAAAATCTTAAAATTGGCCACTGCTTGAAAGCAATTATATTTTTGGATGCAGTGTCTCGCCTTAAGATACAATTACTATTATAAATGGACAATATTAGATAAAAAAAATGTTATCACTTAATTTTTTTGTTGAATTTTTGACACTTTTGTGTACATACGAATCATTAAAAATATATATTAACATCATAATCACATACTCTAATTTAAACATAAAACAAATTGCAAGGAATGTAATAATTTAAATACATGAAAAAATACACAAGAATAAACATAAAAACGTTTTGATTATAAATATGTAAAATATAAAAAATATGATAATACATTTTAGTCTTAAAGAAACAAATGATTGAGATATTGTGTGATTTGCATATGATATATAAAAAGCTAACATCGGTCTTTGTCTCACAGGACGAAGAAAATGACGTCCAGCCGCAGGCACCATCTGAAGGTAACAATAAAAACCATATTTACCTTTTTTCATTAATACCTTTTCAGCTGCACATTAAAGGGTCACTGTGTAGTTTCAGAGGAGGGGGTTTGTTTACATTCACAGAGCCTGCAGTTAGTTTACTTAACACATTTTATTTACATGTAATTCATAGTATTTAATAATTCTTTCATTATAAATAAACACAAAATGTAATTGGTCTCTGCTGCTGTAAACAACAACAGTGAAACAGTAACTTTTCAGGAAGCTTTCTAACTTCAAACAGTGTTCCAGGGATCACATTTTCCCTGTGAGGAAAGTTTGTTTATTCATTTATGAGGATATACCTTAGAAAATGTTCACTTCTCTGACACACCCAAAGTTACACACTGCACCTTTAACCCTAATGCTACCGACATATTTAACATAATACTGCGATCACAAGAGTAGCAAAAAAATACTGGAATAAACCCTGATCATAGATAAATAATACATTTTCTGTCTTCCATAAACTTTATAAGTTATGCAAGTAATGCCATTTGAGAGACACACAACAGATTATTAGCATTTTAGGAGTGTCAAAGTTGATTTGCTCATTGCGAAATATTTTAATGTCAGTTTAGTAGAAATATCAGTATTTTAGAATTACCTTGCAGTCTGTTAACTTCAAAATGAGAGCTTCACTACTCCCCCTGATGGTGTGTGACACTGAACATTATAATCTATCCCTGTGTGCCAATACCCATACTTCTCTACTATTTAGTACGCCAGAATAAGATTTAGGATGTTCCAATACATGCACGTCAATTGTAGTATAGTGAAAATACATAAATGCCCCACTAACTCCAATATCATTTTGGAGTATTCGTCTTTATTCTTGACATTTCTCGACATAATAAAAAAAAACATCTTCCTTATCTGGTGATCCTTTTTCTCTCTCCTGTCTGTGGCCCTAAAACTGTTCTTTACTTTAGTATGCAGTGTAGTAAAAAGAAAAAGTATGTGATTAGGAACGCAGGGAATGGCAAATATGATCTCAATAAATAGTTATATGTATTAAAACTGCATAGGCCAATTTACATGGGTTAAAAATTAATTATATTACATTTTTTTTAAAAAGCTGAAATGAAGACAAAAAACATTGAGCACAAATTTGATTCATGAAAAATTGGAACGATAGAATAAAACACCTCTGAGATATGACAACACATAAGCTGTTTTTTAACTAAGTTTTACAATATTGTTAAACATTTATTTTGAATCAGATTTTTGTCAAAGCTTACTGAGACACCCAACTTTGATATCATATATTGATTTATACTATAATAGGCCAAGTTTCCAGAGGCTTTAAGCATTTATGTCTAACATCTTAAAGGTGCTCAGAGGAACATTCAGTTTTTGTTCATTCTTGTCGTCCCCCCCTCCTTTGGACAAAAGCGGTAGTGTTTTTACTACGCTAGCTGTAGTTCCTGGGTGAGCATATACCCATAACAAAGGCATAAAGAAAAACTATATACAAATAGCTTTCTTTGCACTGATGGTCTCGTTTGCTGTTACATGTAATTTATGATCATCAGAGGAAAAATTAGACTGTTTCAGAAATATTTAAAAGTTCCTCGTAGCAGCTTTAAATGTCTATTCTTACCGTTCGTTTGGTCTCTCTGTCTCCCTACAGAGTGTGATGCTCCAGATTGCGGCAAGCTGGATCGAGGAGGAGAAGAAAGAGGCGATCGCGGCCAAGGAGGCCTACATGGCTGAGACCTGCCCCACACCCGACCTCAACGGAGACATGGCTGCACTCGCGGTGAGAACACATACACACACAAACACACACACACACACAAAACAGTCCACACACACACACGGTGAGAACACACAAACACAGTCCAGACACACACACGCACACACACACATCTATCTATCTATCTATCTATCTATCTATCTATCTATCTATCTATCTATCTATCTATCTATCTATCTATCTATCTATCTATCTATCTATCTATCTATCTATCTATCTATCTAGTGGGAGTTATAATGTAGTTCATGAACTGCTCTACAATTGGTTAGAATTTACATGCAGGAAAACTACAGAAAGAAACTGCAGGAACTGGATGGTCTTCCTCATCCAATTACAATGAGTAAGTCTTGATGTTTAACATGTTGTATGTGTGTGTGTGTGTGTGTGTGTGTGTGTGTGTGTGTGTGTGTGTGTGTGTGTGTGTGTGTCTGTCTGTCTGTGTCAACAGGAACTGTGCAAGAAAATCCATGGCGCCATCGACAAGATTGATGAGATGAGGTACGACTGCGAGTCCAAGGTGTCCAAATCCGACAAAGAGGTGAGATAGTTAAAAATCCATTAAGTCAAAGTTTTTCATTTTCAGTTCAGATATATGTAAGACATACATCAAAATCAAAATGTATCTCTGGCCCACGGTGCAATAGGAACGATAATAAAAGAAAAAAATAGAGTAGAATAAGTTAAACATAACTTAACAATATTTACATTAGATACATTCTAAATACTAAGCAGTGCGAAGGAATTTTTTGTACAATATAAAACAGTCTGTATAAAATAGAATAGAAAGTAAAAAGTAGATAAGTTAAAACCAGATCCAGAAAATCCTTCTTAATATGTTATATGGGGAGTTAGTTTTATGATAGTTATAGGCATATTTATGAATCCAAATTAAAGATATTGTTATTTAAAGGTGCTCCAAAGGAACTTTCAGGTTTTGTTAATTCTAGCGCCTTAGACAAAATCAGTAGTGTTTTTACCACGCCAGCTGTTGTTCCAGGGTGAGCGTTTCCATGACAAAGGCATTAAGAAAAAACTATATAGAAAATAGCATTCTTTTGCTGTTACATGTCATTCATGATCATCAGAGGAAAAATTAGACTTTCAGAAATATTTAGAAGTTCCTCGTAGCACCATTTTAAATTTGATGAAGTTTACAGACATTCAGTTAGGACACATTAAGCATTCTGAATCATTGCCCGAACATTCTATAAAAAATTCCATGACTGAGTGACTGTTGCCATGGAAACCGTTTGATGCATCAAGTCAAAAGTCAAAGTCAAATTTATTTCTGTAGCACATTCAAAAACAACATCAGTTGATCAAAGTGCTGAACAAGATACAATACAAAACAACTTATAAGGTACATGAGAAAAAAAGTTAGGAGTGTCAAAGTCTCAACTTGTGTTAAAGGCAAATGCTACAAAAGTGAGTCCTCAGCAACGTTTTAAACTGGTCAACTTTCGAGGGATCCAGGTATGAGCCTGGAAGCCACACCCACACACACAGTCCTGAAAACTTTCTAGACAGTTCACAAATTTTATTTCGATTCAGTTTTATAATATTTTTAGAACATTGATTTTATTTGAAATTTATTTGAGTTGAAATGGGGCAGAGAGGGGAGTGAAATGCAGAGAACGACCACGGGCTGGAATCGAACCCGGGTCCGCTGCTGGCCGAGGCCCATGGGAGGGACGCCCTACCAACTGAGCTAAGGGCGCCCCCTAGAACATTGAATTTTAATCAGATTTTTGTAGAAGCTTACGCCCTACTTTGATATAATATATTGATATTTTTTTACTATTTTAGACCAGGCTTACAGAGGCTTTAGAAGTAGCCAAGACGGTTTTACGTGTGTCCAGGCTCAGAATAGTTTTGTTGGTTAATATCTTGTTCGTATCGATAAAGAATAGCCCATGATGGTATATTAAATTGTAAAGCACCTTTTTGAAATCATGTCACAAAGTGCTTACAGGTGTAGTCAGTGATTCTATAGAACGCTTGTTGTCAAAATCACTTTTTGTCGAAATCAGTGAATATCTCCTCACGATCCGCTACCTGTCCGTAGTCTGTGCACTGTGTTAATACACAGCCTATGTTCTATAAACAGGTATGTTGCTAGCTACAGTGGAGCCCCTTTGTTTACCTACCCCTTGTTTACAGACCAGTTTACAGAGCCTTGGCTGTGTATTAACAGAACAGAAAGGTAGTGGATCATGAGGAGATTTTCTCTGATTTGATCAAAAAAAGTTATCTAGACAGCAAGTGTTCTCCAGAATCACTGACTCATCTTTTAACTAAGGAAAATAACGATTCTGACTAACAGTTCCGCTCGTTGCAAATTTGTCATGACTTGTTTTGGTTCAGAACACAGCAAACATGGCGTTGAGGCAGAAGCGCTCTAAAGTTTTTGAGCTGCATCTCACCTGAACCGGCTTGCGGCAGAAGCCTTGAAAGCAGCCTTGGCAGTTTGGCTCCCTCTCTTCCCCGGCCTGCATTCTGACCTTTTGTTTCATTTGTGTTTCTCTGCCCACAAGCTCTCAGCAACACAAACCACACTGGCAGCAACACACATCAAGGCCGTCACAGAATCAATAAGAGAATCGGATAAGCAATATCGGAATCAGAATCGTTAAATTCTTATCAATTCCCATCCCTAACATCCAAAATCTTTTTACGGTATACTGGTATTTAAACCAAATTAAAAGTGTGTATTAACTAATCATGATATTTGTCTCTTACTCCAGATTGAGGATCTGAAGTTGAAGGTTGTTGAGTTGGCCGGAGTGAAGAAACCCGCCCTGAAGAAAGTGCGTATGTCAGCTGACGCCATGCTGCAGGCTCTGCTCGGAGGCAAACACAAAGTCAACATGGACCTCAGGGCCAATCTCAAACAGGTCAAGAAGGAGGTCAAGGAAGAGGTGAGTACAGTTCTACACACAGTCACAAAACGCCCTGGAAAAAATACAAGTTTTGTCCTTAAAAACAGGGTTCTACAGGTCTGATCAGAGTTGGAAGACAAAGTTATCACGACAATTAAAGGTGCTCCGAGGACCTTTCAATTTGTGTTAATTCTAGCGGCCCCTTTGGACAAAAGTCTCTGTTCAAATGTATTGAGCCGTTCTGGGCCAAAAATGCCATGACCGATATTTTTTGTCCCAGCCCTGGTCGGGTCCATCAGACTGTTTGGTTTGAGGCAGAAGTTTTTTTTTTACTCTGGGCACCAACCAAGGGTCCAGTCAGACGCCTTAACGATGGGGGAATGATTCTGTAGAACACTTGTTGTCAAAATCACAATCCGCTACCATACACAATACAATACATAACACAACACAATACAATACAGTGTTAATTCCCAGCCTACAGTAGTCTCTGTAAACTGGTATGTAAACAAAGGCGGACATCGTAGCTAGCAACATGCCTGTTGACAGAGCCTAGGATGTGAATTAACACTGGATTTTTTTTTCAGTGCACACATAATGCGTACTGGTATCGGAAAAGACAGAATTCTCCGGAATGGCTGACTCCACCTTCAATAGAAATGTGTAAAAAAGTATAATTTGTTCCTATAACTGTCCTGTAATAATTCTTAATATCTTTTTTTTCCACAGCCAAGTGAACAAGCCGGAGATTGGCGTAAGAACATTGAAGATAAGGCCGACAGGAAGAAGATGTTCGAGACTTCCTAAACTGGCCGCCATTTTGGAGGGGGGTGCCGTCTTTGCGCTCGAGGTCTGGTTGGCCGACTGTGTGTTCAAGTCGGACGCAAAGGGACAAGGAGCTTAAACACTTTTTTTTCACGGTTTTTCACCAATTTTTTTTTGTTTTGTGATACCGTCACCACAAGGAAAGAACTGACGCTGAAAGTTACCTCATCATGCTTCACAGTTAAAAAAGGTTTGACAGAAAGTTTAAAAAAAAAGGAATTTCAAAATGTACAGTCATTAGAAATAAATGTTTTGAAAAGAGGATTTAATTTGTTTGGTACATTTATCCGCTTCTAAATTATTTGTTTATTCTGGGGGTTTTTTTTGCAACAAAATTGGCAATTACACTTTGACTAACCTTAAAACAAGATGCAGAAAAGTCCACACAGTGTTGGAGGACTGAAATTAGGACTTCAGAACGATAAATGGACTTTGAATTAAATTTTTTTTTAAAGTCAAACATTTTAAATTTTTTTAAATGTGTTCTTGTAATTAATCAAACAACTGATCAACAATGATAATATATATTTTTATTACCCAACAAACTTAAAAATGACATAGTTTAATTAAATAATTAATAATTCCCCAAGAAAACTCTCATCCCAGGATTTTTTATTTTTGTGATATGATTTTTTTTACAGATCAGTTGATTTCTGTAAATATATAACTGTAGGACTTAATATTTAAATAAATAATATAAATTACATTTAAAAAAACTTAAATAAATATTAAACAAATAGTAATACAAATAACTCATTCATTTATATAATTAAAAAAAATATATAATAATAGAAAATAGATTTGAAAAAAACTTTATAAAAAATTATGTAATTTTACATTTTAATTCACATAACATACAAAGGGGGCACTATTATCAACTTTAAGATAATCATGGCAGTGGTAGTTGATTTGTTTTTTGCTAGGGGGACTTTGAGACGGCAAACTACATTGTCTTTGGGGTTTAAATCGGAAAGACATTACTTCAATAGCAACAACATTAATCCTTCTTAAAGAAATATTTAAAGGGTAAAATCCCAGATAAATTTAAAAATTGTTTCAGCAGTTCAAAGAGCAACCTGAAGGCGTCAGAATGGCCTCAGTTAGTCTAGTTTGTGGTCTTGTATATTTGACTCACACACACACACACACACACACACACACACACACACACACACACACACACACACACACACACACACACACACACACACACACTCTTGTACTTCTATTTTATGAGGACTCTCATTGACATAATGCATTCCCTAGCTTCTAACCCTAACCATCAGAACTAAATTCCTAACCCCAACCTTAACCTAATTCTAACTTAAACCTTAAAACTTACTCTTAACAGCCCTTTGAAGAAGTAAGGACCTGGCAAAATGTCCTCACTTTGCAAAAATGTCCTCACTCATTGGTTTAAAAGTTGAAACTGGTCCTCACATAGATGCCTCTACAAGTACCGACACACATATTCACACACACACACACACACACACACACACACACACACACACACACACACACACTCACACACACACACACACACACACACACACACACACACACACACACACACACACACACACACACACACACACACACATTTAGAGTGAATCTGCACAGGGAGGGTGGTTTTGCACAGCGTGGGGTTGGGTCGGGGTGTATTTCAGGATCTCGCAGGCCGATTGGTCTACCAGAGAATCCACTTCCATAAAGAGTTTCTGGTGATTTTGCTGAGACATCGCAACCCGGCATATATACCCTATTTCATTTTTCACTGTGTGGCTTTGGCAGTGTGTCGATTTAACTTCCACCAAGTGTGTCTTCTTCTTCTTCTTCCTACTCCTCTCAATAGGTGAGAAATCTTATTATTTATTTCAGCGTCTTTGAAAGTCTCTGAGATCAGCATCTTTGATATTTTCTCACTGGAAGAAATACCTTTTTAGTGCCTCTACAAATCATCTTAAGAAGTTGTAAATTTTGCTCCATCTTTTTGAGCAGTCAAGAACTGACATCCTTGAATTTGTTGCTTGGGTATCTTTTTAGTGTGTTGTTGACATTTGACCTTTTCTTCTGACAGAATTATTTACGATTAGAGTTCGACTCCTTTGAGTTCTTGGTTTTATGGTCTTGAAGTTGTTTGTGGCGTGGTCCCTGAGAAGTCAAAAGCCCTACAACTGTCACGCTCAAATTGCTAAATTACGATCCAGTTATTGGGTTACGTGTATGGTTGCTTCTAAGGGTTTTGAGTTATGGATAATTATCAAGAAATTCGGACAAACTTGACAGATGGAATTTATCTGAATTGCTAGAAAAATCTGTGTCATTTTATTGTCATATACTGTAAGATGTTAAATGTAATTCTTTAAGATTTTGGAGATATGGTTAAATATGAGAATTTTGACAAATTTTACAAAACATTTTTATGACGTTACTATTATTTATTGTCATAGAGTTTGTCAATTCATTGTTTTAAGCTTTTTGGTTGTAAAAAGTAACTTTCTAATATGATAATTAGATAAGACTAAATGACGCTGATGATATTAAACTTATATTATTCATGATGTGTAGTGTGCAATTTTGACCAATTTGATAACAAACTGGCTGAGTTTATTTCTTGGCTGTTATTTCTTGACATTTTCTAATTTTGTTTTATAGATTTTAGATGTTTTTACTTGGTAAAACAAACCCAGAAACGTTTATCAATCTTAAACAAAAGTAACTAACAAATTACCATAAAGTACTTTTGTAGTAAAACAAAAAAAAATGTAATAGGAACTTAATTGGTCATTAAAAGAACATCTCCATGTATTAAATTATTTATATTTAAAGCTGTCAACTTTAATAACTGTACTTAAGGCTTTTATTTTAAATTAATAGCTCCATTTGATCTGCTCATGAAGTGCCCGAGAACCGACACTCGATCCTGGCTGTCCCAGATTAGTTCAGTTGACGTTCACGGGTCTTCAGCTGTGGTCTTATAGATCGCATTACGCCACAAATATTTCCCCCTGTCCATCCATCCGTCTCCTTCAAGAACATGCTGATCTTAGAGAAATTCACTCACACTGATGTCATCCTCTTCTGAGCCACTGACTACGGTGTACAGCGAGGGTCAAAAATACTCAAATACTCAAAATGTCTCTACCCTCACCCCCACCCACCACACTCCTGTACGTTTGTGTGTGTGTGTGTGTGATTTTTCTTGCAGGTTGTGAACCTCAAAAACTGCCAAGATGTCTGAGTAAGTTTATATTGTAAAAGTAAATCCAATAGGTTAAGATTTCAGCTGAAGTATTCGTCCTAATTAACAAGCACATGAAGTCATTTTTATACTATGGGTATATGAATCATCATAGAATCCATGCATAATGTCACGCATGAAAAGGCTTAATGGTATGTCATACATGATTAAACCCAGTAGCACTACAATAAATAATGTGTATTTCAATCATCATTATTTGAAAGGTTTTTAAGAAAAATCCAATATTTTTGATTTATATATTAATTTTAAATAAATTAATTACACATTATCATTCGATATTAGTTTTATGCATTAATCCAATTTAGTATAATTTTTGGATTATGATTATAAAAAGTCACAAACACATTGGTTTTGTGTATACTGGACAATATTGTATTGGCATCAGGACAGCAGGAAGTCAGTTAAAGTGACCTGTCACACCAATACACATGGATTTTGATGATTATTAAGTGTTGAAATAATTATTGAAGCCTGACATTTTGAATAACATGCAGATAAATTCTTCAAATTCTTCATTTGAACTTTTGACAGAATACAATTTGTAAAATAAAAATAAAAGATTATAATAGTCTGCATCAATGTCCACTCTAAATCTAAATCATGACTAAGTTTATTTAAGTAATGAAAACAGTGAATTTGGCATTATGGTAGATATGATTAATTTTGCAGCCATTCTACATGATTTCACCATTAACTACGAGGTACGAAATGAATCAGTAACTAATGATAGTGAAATATAAATAATGATATAAATTGCATTGATACTATAACCTTTTCAAAGTTAGCACAAAATACCCTGATAAAAACTTAAAGGACGACGTCTACACATGATGTTAAACTCTCAGAAACTCATGTACAAATATGGTTAATTTAGCTTCATGGGGTTAAGATAAGTCATTCATAATATTTACATACTTTGGTCATTCAAAGCCAATAGTTACATTAGGGCCATACAAACATTAAAATCATGAAAAATTAATACTTTTTAGTCCAGAACTATTTGGTTATATGTGTTATGTGTATAAAGTACAAGTACAAGATACTAACTCAAACTTCATAATACTGCTTAAAACAAGCAAAACTGCATCAGTAATATGTCAAATCATAAATTTGCTTGTAAGAAAAGCATAATTTTTACACTTAATATGACATTTATTAATTGTCTGAATGCAACATCTGTCACTAATAATATGGTGCGTTGGCACAACTTCCCCGAATAGGAAAAAGCTGTCTTCCAGCCGCAGGCATCACCTTAAGGTAAACAGGACTTTGAATAAACCTATCTATCTGTCTGTCTGTCTGTCTGTCTTTTTACTAGTGTTTAAAACATATTTCAACATATTCATAAAAATTATTTTGACACTTTATTGGACCCTGTTCTGCAGAGTTTGATCTTGTCGATCGCGGCGCAATGGCTTGATGACGAGAAAAAGGAAGATATCGCCGCAAAGGAGGCGTACATGAGGGAGGCCTGCCCTCCTCCAGAGCTCAGCGGAGACCTGGCCACCCTCATGGTAAGAAATAATTATATATATAAAAAACATAACAACAACAACAACAACAACAATAATAATAATAATAATAATAATAATAATAATAATAATAATAATATATATATTTTCAAATAATAAAAAGAATTACATTAAAAACTCAAATGAAATAAAAAAACCTGATAGTGAGAGTATAAAAACACCTTTGCGTTTGTTTTTTTATTTTTTTTTTGTTTAAGGGTTGTTGTTAGTCAGGTTGAAAAGGTGGATAATAATTTCTCTATGTAATTTCTATATTTGTATGTATACATTTTAAATTGTGAAGTGGAGAACAGTTTTCTATAAATATCAAAGTATAAAAACAAAATATATAAAAAAAGAAAGTTGATTTATACAGCATGGGCGTTGTACAAACATCATATGAGTAGAAATATCTTTGACGGTTTAGCTGTAAATGCAATTATATTTATTTTAAAGTGCACTATAAAGTTTATGGGGAGGGAGGTTTGATTACATTTACAGAGCCTGCAGTTAGTTTACGAAACATATTTTCTCTACATGTAATTCTTGGATAATTGTATCCTCATGAGTCAAAACTAAATCATTTGTGCAAACTTAAGTAGAAAGACTAACAAAAAGAAAAAGCCAAATAAATCATTTAATTACAATATAATTGTCGAATAATTCTTGAAAACTATCTTGGTCACTGTCTGCCCTTACAATGGCGTATCAGGATACATTTGAGGCAAGACATTACTTTCATTTTAGAATATCCAAAGGTTGTTCATTTTATGAATAAAAAAACTGGATATTTTTCAAATTAAAGTGGTCATTTTAACTATACAAAACCTTTATCTCTGAGATGTTGATTTTTGAATACATTTTTTTTTTAATAGATTTAAGTGTATCAGTAGTTATATATGTACGTGTGTGTGTGTGTGTGTGTGTGTGTGTGTGTGTGTGTGTGTGTGTGTGTGTGTGTGTGTGTGTGTGTGTTTGCTTGCCCATTGACAGGAATACTGCAAGAAGCTCCACGCCCAAATTGACAAACTGGATGAGGAGAGGTACGATATCCACTCCAAAGTGCAGAAAGCCGACAAAGAGGTAAATACCCATCGGATACATTCACAGCATTAAAGGGTCAGTGTGTAGAATGTATTGCCATTTTTCAGAACAGACCAATTAGAAATGGAAATTTCCTTGGAATGAGCCTTTTATATCTACATAGGAGCGGGGCGCTGAAGCCGCTATGTTGCTCCGCCATGTTTCTACAGTAGCACAGAATGGACAAACTTAATGGCCATATGCATTTTTAAAGTGGATGTCCTGCGGAAATGCACCTGTTGGAAGACCAAAGAGAAGAATTACTATAGAATAAATAACTAAATACATCTTCACCTCACCACTTGACATTTTGGAAAGACTTGAGGTAGTGGTTGATGATGCCATCTTTAGTAACTATAGCTTCTTGTCCTTGAAGGCCACCATATACTTCTGTTATTATTTGAAACAAAGACGTTACCAGGAGAGCGTTGCATTCTGGAACTTTCACCACTAGATGCCACTAAATAGTCAGATATTACACACTGTACCTTTAAAGGGCTTTTTCACTTACCGGGCGACACTTTCTCCAATCTTCGTGGGGAGTAGCCTGCAAAAAAATTACCCGGGCGAATCAGGGCCCTACATTCAGACCTAAAGTTCGCTCCTTATAGTTAATGGCAGCTTCTGATTGGTTCATGTAGTCTCGAGAGGTTATTCATCGATCAATGTTGGCGTCAACAACTACATGAACCAATCAGGGGCTGCCTTCCACTAACAGCCAGAAAGTTGGGAGGGTCCGGTCTGACTCGAGGCTAGATTGACGACTAAATGAACCAATCAGGGGCTGCCTTCCACTAACAGATCTAACCACTAAACCAAAAGCGCCCCAAACTAAAACATACTTTTCTTCCTTGTAGATTGAAGACTTGAATATCAAGGTTGTGGATATCAAAGGAGTGAAGAAACCTGCTCTGAGGAAAGTGCGTATGTCAGCTGACACCATGCTCAAGGCTCTGCTTGGCACCAAACACACCGTCAACATGGAGCTCAGGTCCAACCTCAAACAGGTCAAGAAGGAGGTCAAAGAGGAGGTGAGTTTACCAGACATACCCTGCATTCCATATCGCATACTCTTTCTTTGTTCTTTTCTACATACTACATCTGACCATAAAATAATTTAGTTAGGATGCATTATGCTACAATTGGGACATACTTGTACTCATTTATTTCATCATCACATTGCGCCTTGATGTTGCCTCTTGCTTTTATATCCGTCGCAACCCCGGTTGTTTTCATACGGAGGCTCCGTAGATGTGACGTCACTTGGGGCAGAATCTCCCAAATAGCAAGCTGTTTCAACACTAAACATCTCTGCCGGATGTAGTAGACATACGGGAATTTTTAAGAATACTAAATCTGATCACAAAAGATAATTTGTTGTCCAAACTGTAGGCGCTTTTCCTTTAAACTTAAATAGTTTTAGTTCTAGCCCCATAACTAATACAAATCTAGTGTGGACAGTTTGCTTGTAAATTTAGAGCCATGCTGAAAGAGTAAAGGTGTCCTCCTAGTAACCCTGAGGTCTCTGGCTGGATCCCTGGCACCAGTAGTAAAACTAGTGGTTGCTACTATTAGCTCTACGGTGCCCCCCATCTATATCATTGTGTCCTTGAGCAAGACACTTAACCCCAAACTGCTCCAGGGGCGCTGTACTATGGCTGACCCTGTGTGAGGACCCCCTCTGGAGTGTGAAAAACTTGAGAGGGGATAAGCGAAAAGAGTAATTTCAATGTGCCTTGTGTAAATTGACTAATAAAGAAACTTCACTTAACTTAAAGGCCTACTTCACCGGTTTGAATATGAAGGTGTATTGAATTCTGAGATCCTATGTAGTATAAATGTGCAAAAAAAAAAAAAAATCGGTTCATCCTAGCCTGAGAAAAGGCAGAAAGAATGTTTTTTTTAACCCTATATTTCTCTTTCTCATGACATCACAGAAAGAGAAATATAGGGTTAAAAAAAACGTACTTTGTAAATATTACTGTGATTTCACAGTAACAGACATCACAGTAATATTTACAAAGTAAGTTTTTTTTAACCCTATATTTCTCTTTCTGTGATGTCACGAGAAAGAGAAATATGGGGTTAAAAAAACACTCTTTCTGCCTTTTCTCAGGCTAGGATGAACCGATTTAATTTTTTTGCACATTTATACTACATAGGATCTCAGAATTCAATACACCTTCATATTCAAACCGGTGAAGTAGGCCTTTAAGTCCAGGTGCCGGCCCTGAAATTGATTGTTTATTTATTTCCTTTTCAGCCGATGGAAGCCGCCGGCGATTGGCGTAAGAACATTGAAGACAAAGCCGACAGGAAGAAGATGTTTGAGACTTCATAAACGCTGCCATTTGTCTTTTTCCGTTTGTATGAACTCCACGTGTCTTATATATGTTGATCCAGACAGTTTATTTTAATGTATAAAGCTTACACTGAGCAGTAGGTTAAAAAGCATGTCGAGAATGGGTCACACACCAAGAATTTATTTAAATTTTATTTCTTTTGTGGGGCGCTTTTGATGGTTCTGGAGGTAGTATGGAAGGAGGGGGGGGGGGAGTTTCTGAAGGTTCACACACCAACACACAATATCAACAAGTCTTAAAACTCCACACATACACACATTTATTAATTTATTCATAAGTCCATTCTGCTAATAACATTCACTCAAACTGAATCATGTTGAAGATAAACAATAAAATGTGGAAGAAAATATGTGTTGATTTGTTTCCTTCTGTCTTCATTTGTCTCCTTTCTAATTACATTTGTAGAAATAGAAAATAATGCTTCGAAAAGGTCTTAAAATGCATTAAATGTGTCATAAATCAGACAATTAACAACATATTAACAAATCCTTCTGTAGTAACCTTCAGAATAGTGCTAAGAATGATTATGGAAAGTTTAGTTGACGTAAGTGCTTTAGAAGTTGAGATTTTTGGTTCAGAGGTTTGAAAAAATGTCATGTTGAGATAATAGGAGAAATGTACAGACGCAAACAATTTTCAAATCACATTCATAGTTTTCGAAAAACAATCAGCCTTGTTTGAAGGTATGTAAAACTCATCATCTTAGATTTTACAATGGGAGCGGATGGGATGGAATGTTCAGATAGGCAGTGGTGGACCCAACTGTTACAGTTTAGAATTTGTGAAAAAATAAACCAAAACACCCTTTTCAGCTCACTCTCACACACACATATTTAACCACACATGAATAATATTCACATCAAAATGTAGGTAATATTATGCCGGTCGCATACATGTGACTACAAAACCAATTGGACCTACACTATGGGAGCAATGAGCTTCCAAGTGAAAGGGTGTCCAACCAACTGCCGCATAGACTCCAATATTAAACCAGGACTGACATTTCTCGAGAAAGCCAGAAAATGCCACACTTTTAATCTGCTGTAGTTTTCAATTTTTTTTGACTACAGACACGATTTTGGACTAAAAGCATTACCAGAGATCAGTTGGTAGGGCGTCCCCCCCAAGGCCTCGGCCAGCAGCGGATCCGGGTTCGATTCCAGCCCGCGGTCGTTCTCTGCGTGTCAATCCCCTCTCTGCCCCATTTCAACTCTGTACACTATCAATAAAGCATAAAAATGCCAAAAAATATATTTAAAAAAATTAATAATAATAAGCTTCACCAGGGCTTCTGTGTTCTACCGGTATATTCAATATGTCGATCGGACAAACGACCTGCGAGATAGAGGCAGCAGTTTGAGAGGAAGTTTTGGATGAAATGACCTCTCTGAGGCCTCTAACAGGTGGGATGTCTGCCCAATCACAGGCCCTCAATAATGTTGATTTTATTTAAAAAATTCTGAACATAGTAAAACCAGAGACAATGATCATTTGGAGCAGTCTCTTGCTTTTTCCAGAGTTGTATATTTATATAAAATAAAGTAAAAAATTTTTTCCTACGGTGGCACTATATGAAACATCATTACAATCTAAAATGTTCATCCCGTCACCTATTTGTATATTAATATACATTTTTTTCATGTCAAAACCTGGCGCCTACATTACCCACAATGCAACTCCATGTATGGTTTGCCCATGGAAGCTAATGTAGCCTTTAGCAGAGATGAGCAGCAGCTGCGGAGGTCTAACTCTGAACAGAAAGATTTATTTTCAACTTTGAATATTTTTTTCAACCTCAACCAATGCTGACTCCTGTGACATCACTATCGGACGGCCGTTGGAGCCACTAAATATCTTTTATGTGTGTGTGTTTGAGTGTGTGTGTCTGAAAGAGAGAGAGAGAGAGAGAGAGAGAGAGAAGTTGATCTATAAATCTAAACTCTCCCGAAACAAAGTTCCCTGTATTTCTTTAACGATTGGACTAGTAGCTAACGCCCCTCCCTACACACACACACACACACACACACACACACACACACACACACTGATGCTGCCCTCACACTCCTTGTATGGTGCTGAGGGGCCCTTGGCTCCGGGGCCCTCTAAAGTTTCCTCAGTAGCTAACTTTACCTCCTGGGGAATTTGAGGAGACGCCTTGACGTTTATATTTAGATCAGGTGACTTCACCAAGACTCCCTTTAAAACACGCAGTCTTCACTCACCGTTCAGCCCGGCTTAGTCTCAGGGCTTGCATGGGGTTTAGTTTAATTAGGTTATTAAAAACAGCAAAATATCAATTCACCACAATACAATTTGCAATTTACACTATTCAACAGAATTGGTGATACTGAAAGGGTAGGTAAGTAATAGACACTGATCCTCATCGCTGAAGTTTACCTTCTCAATCGGAATTTTTAGTGGAAACTTACAGCAAGAGAAACGTATCTTAAAGGTGCACTATGTAACTTTTGGGTGTGTCAGAGAAGTGAAACATTTCCTAAGGTATATTCTCATAACTGAATAAAAAAACTTTCCTCACAGGGAAAATGTGATCCCTGGAACACTGCTTGAAGTTAGAAAGCTTCCTGAAAAGTTACTGTTTCACTGTTGTTGTTTACAGCAGCAGGGCCCACAATTTTGGTGTACTTATGTTTTGGTTAGCTGTGTCTATGTGCAAAAATGTGAAGCCACCACAGATTAAGCCTTGGTTTGATACTCTGGTGAAGTTAGTTTTAAGTTGGATATTCTACAGAATTCATCAGTAACTTCTTTTTACTTAATTCACTGATTTTCACAAAAAGTTAATTTGACAATAATAGCTCCAGAATAGCTGACTCCACCTTTCAATGGTATACAAGCAGGCCCGGATTAAGAGGAAAGATTACACTAGGCATACCGCATTTTTTGCCTAGAATGCCTATGCCTAGATCCTGCCCTGTATACAAGTACTAAATACTAACTAACTATCAAACTCTAGATACTAACTAGACTTCTGTCCTGCTGGTTCTTTATTCTTCCAGCTTAATTAGGAACTAATTTAATGAAGAGTGTCAGGTGGGAGCAATTCGATTTAATGAGCTTTAAAAAGCACACAAAACACCAGCACTGGTAAGAAGAGCAAAACCCTTGACTTCTTTCTGTCAATTACTATTATCTCGACATTTGTTATTTTTCAACACTCTGAACCAAAAATGTCAACATTCTAAAGCACTTACATCAACTAAACTTTTCCATAATCATTCTTAGCACTATTCTGAAGGTTATTACGGAAGGATTTGTTTGTATGTTGTTTATTGTCTGATTTATGAGACATTTTATTGATTTCTAAGACAAATGATGCAGTGTTAAATTCAGATGCCCATGAAACAGACCTGAGAACAGCTGATTTCAGTTGGTAGTCCTACATGTATGTTGGACAGTAGGGGGCGTGTTTGCTCCGCTATTTAACAGCAGCTTGACGAATCTACTCAGGTCAGACACACACACACACACACACACACACACACACACACACACACACACACACACACACACACACACACAAACTGCTCCAGTTGATTACATACTGTAAATTAAGACATTCAAATTTGTATTACAAGTTTTCTGAAATGTTTTTTTTAATGCAAATGAGTCATAATCTACTAACAAGGACATATACATTTCCTACGTATATTTCCGAGTCTGAAATCTGAACAACGGATAAAGCCAGGTTCAACATTCAGTTTTCAAAAGAAAATCCATGTTTTTAACTGTACAATTTCTCACTCCTGTTCTTCATAAGTGAATGCAGGCTGCTTAAGGTGGTAACAGGACATTTAATGTGTGGTTAACAACATAATTGCTACTGCTTTTGGGAATTAAATTAAGCCTTATGCACAAGGGCAAGTTCTAAATTTACGAAGAAGTGGCCCTCTCTTTGTTTCAGTATGAACTTTTGAAGAAAAAGAAGTCCAGTTCAATGAATTTAATATTTTTTTTTATTTTAACTTTTTTCATACAAATTCAATTCTCTTGATTTCCTATGTGGTAAAATCAGTTGTCTTTCCATCTCCTCATTCTGCTGAATCAGTAGTATTACCTCACAGACGTCACAGTAACCGAAGCGTAGCCTCTTTAACTGACCCAGGTTGTAAAGACATTTGGTGTTATTATGTCCAGCAGTTTGCCGGAGGTCCTCGTAAAGAGCTCAAGCCGTTAGAGTTTAAGTGCAGTGCTGAGAACTCTTGTTAACTTTCCGCTGTCACCCTGAGAGCCATATGTTTTCACTTTCACTAGTTTGGAGTCACACACACACGCACACAGGCAGGCAGACAGGCAGGCAGGCAGACAGGCACACACAAACACACACACACAACAATGAATTTGTTTCTTAACAGACACGCAGTAGTGACAGGTAGCTGATCGTCAAGAGATATTCACTGATTTTGACAACAAGCATTCTCCATAATCACTGACTCCACCTTTGTAAAATGTTTTCTGATTATTGATTTAAGTCCCTCACCTGTGTGTGTGTGTGATGTCACGCTCTACCTGCAGCCTATAGGAAGCTCTCATCTGTTCTAGGACAATGTTTTTGTTGGCAGGTTAGACTGCGAGAAGCAACAGTTTTCCAAGCGCATTAAATCCAGAGTTGTACGACATTAGGTCATTATTTTGGCCTTATAAATAGCATCACGGTTTGGTTTTCATTTGGTTTTTCTTGAAGTCAACCAGAGTTTATTGTTTAATAAATTATTACATTTCAAGTTAAACATTCTCTCTTGATGCTCTCATGGAAATGTGCATCAGTTTCTCTCACTCCCTTACCTCTGAGGTGGTAGGATGTCCTAAAGTTTGAGAGGTTCCTCCCAGTAACCATGAGGTCTCTGGTTCCTCCCAGTAACCATGAGGTCTCTGGTTCCTCCTCCCAGTAACCATGAGGTCTCTGGTTCCTCCTCCCAGTAACCATGAGGTCTCTGGTTCCTCCTCCCAGTTACCATGAGGTCTCTGGTTCCTCCCAGAAACCATGAGGTCTCTGTTTCTTCCCAGTAACCATGAGGTCTCTGGTTCCTCCCAGATCCCTAGCCCCGGACAGGAGGGTGTTAGTAGTAAAACTAGTGGTTGCTGCTATTACATCTTTGGTGCCCACCATCTGTGACATTCTCACCTTCAGTGTGCTGTGGCCTCACCTCCTCTTTTAACAGCTTTAAGGTATTTCTATCTATCATTGTGTCCTTGAGCAAGGCACTAATCCAACTGCTCATTAAGGCAAATCATTTGTATAACTCCCCCTTAATATAAAACCATTTACACTTGAAAATGACAATTATTGTGAGTGAAAAACAATTGAGCTTGTAATTTTTTATTAACATGTATTTAAAGAGGTATTTCTTGTGTGGATATACATTCTGACCCCTAATTTTTCTATGTACCCCCTGCAATCCGGTGTTTGGTCTGTTGTGCCCCAAACAGAGCCTTCAAGGTGGCGCTGCCTGGTTAAGGGTTGGGGTTAGGGCCTTCCAGACAGCGCTGCCTTGAAGGCTCCATTGGGGGCACAAAAAAAACATCAAGCCTGCAATCCCCTTAAGTACCTCAAGGGGTCTGCATACCCCTGGTTTGGAACCACTGGTATAAGGTCTGGTGCTATCTCCTGTGTGTCTCTTCCCAGTGTTACCTCACCCTTTAGGAATGCATGGTTCCCTCGTTAACGAGGCTGCATTCTTTTACCTGGGTAAAGCTGTGTTGTTACTCTGCCGTTTTGCTCCACACTTAAAGCTCCTGGTGGGGGCTGTTAAATAACTACGCTGCTATAAAATACATCCTGACCAATAGCTCATAAAAATACTCAGATACATGCAAACACAGATTTTAAGTTTACTTCGGTTTCTAGGTATAGTACACTATTTATCCCCCCCAAGCCCATCAACTTCTCTGAAACATATTTACTTCCAAGAAATTTAGTTTTTCTCATGAGTTTGGTGGAGAAAAATACTTTAGATTTATTATCATGACAATTAAAGGTGCAGTCAGCGATTCTGTAGAACATTTTCTGTCAATATCAGTGAATATATCCTCACGATCTCCTACCTGTATGTACTGTGTGTGTGCTGAAAAAAAAATCTGGTGTTGATAATGCATAGCCTAGGCTCTGTAAACTGGTATGTAAACAAATCGTATGTAAACAAAATGGGGCATCATAGCTAGCAACATGCCGGTTTACAGAGCATAGGCTGTGTGTTAACAGGTAGCGGATCTTGAGGAGATATTCACAGATTTTGAGAAAAATTGATTTTGACAACATGCATTCTCCAGAATCACTGACTGCACCTTTAACATTTTATTTTCTTATTGTTCACACTGACAACAATATGAATTCGCGTTCTCTTGTCCTGTGTTTGAACCCTTCCCAATGTGGTCTGCTCTCACCTCCCTACAGGCAAACAAACATGTTGCTTACCAACTGATTATATGAGCACAGTGTGTGTGTGTGTGTGTGTGTGTGTGTGTGTGTGTGTGTGTGTGTGTGTGTGTGTGTGTGCATGCGTGCGCGTGCGTGTGTGCGTGCGTGTGTGGTTTTGAATATAAAAAATAAGTCTTTAATCCAAGGCCTGGATCCTGCCACATTATTGACATCTGACTCCTGCATCAAACAGTAATTACAGTGAATATCATGTTACTGAGAGCTGTGGGTCCGTTACCTCATGCATATGGGAATCAGGGCATGTTGGTACAAGTACAAAACTGCAATCTCTGGGAAAAGTAAAACGCTAATGTTTAATTGAAAATGTTCGTGATTAAATTTAACATAATTTGTCAACCTTTGACATGGAAAAGAAGTTTGTAATGAGAAATTTAACATCATTGATCAAACATTGACATTTTCAAATGTTACATTAAGTCAAACAAAAGACTTATGATGTTGACTTTGCACATATATATTTTAATGCCAAGTCCACAAATACACAAGTCAATTTAATATTGGTAATAAACAGCTGTAGAATCAGTGTTTTTACAGTAATCAAAAGACAAACTAAATGTTCAACAGTTCATTCTGATAAAAGGTTTCATTATGATCTAGTGTCAGCAGGTCTGTGCTGACTGTATTTAGCCTTCGACCACAAGCAGGAGAACAACAGTGTTATCATGTTCCTACTGCCCCTGAAGGCATCAGCTGCTTTGAGAGCAAGTTTTCGTCACAGAAATGAACTTGGCGGCCCAACAAAGTGTTTACAGTGTTTACAGTACACACAGCCGGGTGTGAGGAACACACACACACACACACACACACACACACACACACACACACACACACACACACACACACACACACAGTCCGCCTTAGATCTATGTGTTCAGATCATCTTCCTGCCTAGTCAGCTTCTCTCAATGTTTTAATTCTTCTCAGGAATCTGAAACTCAATCTCTCCATAGATTCATGTTCAAGACATTTAATCCGCCATGGTTGGGGGGTTCCCACTCAAGATTGAAGCTCTCAGAAGTGCTGTCAGGAAGTTTGGAGTTTGATACAGTAAGATTAATTACAATGTTTACCTTGATTTAGGGCAGATTCACATCGGATAGTCTGTGTCTAGTTTGCTTCCTTGGTTCACACCAGATGTGAGATTAAAACACTGGGGGCAATCATGATGTAGTAGTTATTATGTTCAAGTTGCTGGAGGTCTTCCCTTGCGCGTGTCTCGCTATGCAAGTCAAGAGATGACGGTCGGCTACCAAGGTGTTGTCTGTGATGTTTCTCAAATGATTTCTGATTCATGCAACGGGCTGTTGTGAATCTGACTTCTACTCAGAGATTGACAGGAGAGATGATCAGAGGGGCAGAGTTTTTACCACCATCATTTAGACAGGGACTGAAGTATGGGTAGAGTTTCTCAGTGAAGGAGCAGCCAGTAAAGGAGTAGATAAGAGCTGCAGCATCCACGTCATAAAAGGAGACCAGACCCTCCTCATAATCCACAAACACCCCCACCTTCTGAGGAGGACACTTCAGAGAGAGAAGGAATATAGGGCCAGCACACGCTTGGTACTCATTGTCATTCCTCAAACATATGGTCCAGTAACCATACCGAGGGCTCGCTCTGATTTTTCCCTTCTTGTTGATCGACTCTCTGGCCACTCCTAAAGTCCAGTCAGTCTTCCCTTCAACCTGAACCTCATAGTAAAATCTTCCTGAAGAGAAACTCTGTTTTGATAACACATTAACACAAGTATCAAATCTCTCTGGATTGTTTGGGAGATTCTTCTTTACATCTCCATGTTTAACTTGTTTTCCATCATCAGACAGGATGAGTTTGGGATGTGCTGTGTCAGGATCGAGTGTCACATCCACTGCGTACTGCTGGACCCTCTTCAGCTCGGCCTCAAACTGTTTCTTCATCTGTTCACTGAGTTTCTCCTCCAGCTGATTCAAAGCTCTCCTTACAGATCCTCCATATGAAGGTGGACGGACGCTGATCCCTGTCCAGTCCTTGGTGGGTGGAGCAGCCTTCAGGGACTCAAATGTTTGGAGGTGGTCTTCAGACTGTGAGAGCTGCTCCACCTCAGTGCTTCTCTTCTCCAGCTCAGAGATTTCCTGTTCCAGCTCTTTGATGAAGCCTTCAGCCTGTTTCTCTGTCTCTCGCTGCTTCTCTTTGACAGTGTCGATGAGCTCGGCCTGGCTTCTCTCCACAGACTCCTTCAGAGCGGTGAAGACCTGAACACCATCTGCTATCTCTCTGTCTGCACCTTCATTACTGAGCTCCACTGAGCGTCTCATCTCCTGAATCTTCAGTCGTCTCTTCTGGATCATCTGCTGAACTTCTGCCTCTGTCTTCCCCAGCTTGGACTTCTGTTCTTCATATTCTTCTTTCAGAGGAACAACATCATGTGTCTTGTGGTCTAAAACACTGCAGAGCATGCAGATGAGTGTCTGGTCGGTCTGACAGAACAGCTCCAGAAGTTTATTGTGCTTCTTACACATCCTGCCTTCCAGGTTCTGCACAGGTTTGATCAGCTGATGTCTTTTCAGGCCTGGCATCCTCAGATGAGGCTCCAGGTGAGTCTCACAGTACGAGGCCAGACACACCAGGCAGGACTTCAGGGCCTTCAGTTTGGTTCCAGTGCAGACGTCACAGGGAACTTCTCCTGGTTCTGCAACTTGTTGCTCTGAGCTGCTGCTGCTGGCTTCCTGTTGAGCTGACACTCTGAACTGAGCAGCCATCTCAGAGATGAAGGTGTTGACCAGCTCAGGTCTTTTGGAGAAAACCTTTTTGCAGTTGGGGCAGCGACGGGAGACATTTCTTTTCCAGTGTTCCCTGATGCAGGCTTTACAGAAGTTGTGTCCACATGGGATGGTGACTGGATCAGTGAACACATCCAGACAGATGGAGCACAGGAACTGATCTTCAGTCAGCAGACAGTTGGCAGCAGACATGGCTACAATCTGAGGGGAAAACATGTAAAAATAAAAATATAATTACTTATTTTTTGATGACAACCTCTGATTCACCGAAACATGGCAATGGACGATCATGCGCTATGCTGCCAGTGAAAGAGTTTCAGATGTGAAAAAAAGACTTAAAAAGACTTTAGTTAGGTGGATAGCATTAAGGGTCTTGTCTGGGGGCCAACACTTGACCTGCCAAACACTGACTGGGAATCTTAACACTTGTCTCCTGTACGAAAGTCAGTGGTGTTACCCACTGAGTCATACAGCCTCTATATTGCATACGGTTTCACAGACAAGGCTTAAGGCTAGTCCGAGACTAAAATGCCTGTTTAAACTGGATTCATTCAAAGCTACTTGCACAGACTCAGTTTAGAATAGTCCTAGATTAAAGCTATTCTGGATTAAACAAAGCCAATTGCAAAACTGATGACTAGAGCTACTCTAGGTCTAAATTTGACCTTAAATTAATCCTCCAAGGAGGCAGGTTTAACTTCAGTTTAGTGGTGTTTGTGAGAGAGCATGGACTATTTGGAATATCTAAATGAAGACCAACTCCCACTGCAGAGGCCAGCCAGAAGAGTACTTGTGGATAAATCTTAACTAAAACATTTATTTGATGAATTTACATTTCGAGACCGCTTTCGATATGGAAAATGCACTGAAAATAACAAATTTGCTTCAGTTTATTAGATGGATGCATTTAAATTGAAGATGTATTCAGCGCAATAAAATGAGTGTCTAAAACAATTCTGTTTTCAAATGTGGTTGTTGTGATTTAAAATACTGACACACATGAAATAACAAAATGACAAAACACAACATGAACACCTTTTATTTTCTACTTATATCTTCACTGTGATTAGTAATCACAATTGTCTCAGTACTGTATCTTGTTTGAATCATAGCTCTCTCTTCCAACTTCATGTCCAATTCCACCTTTAGAATTTTCATTTTCATGTCATACTTTCTTCAGATAGTGCATTTTCTGTTCATGGAATTATCCGGCTAACTTTCATGCAACGTCATCTTTTTTGTCCTTTGTTGAAAGGTTGTGGCAATCTCTTCTTTAAAGCGATATTCGGGTTTTTCTACAGAGTCTATCAGTGCAGATATCATTAAATATAATGTCAAAATTATAATTGAGAAAGATGTGAAATACCGATAATAATGAAGATAACCTGAAGTTGGTGTATTGTTCTCTTAGTAACATTTTCATTAGTATTGAATTTGTTGCAAATTGTGGCCTGACTATGTATTTGCTCCGTCCCAGCAGTATGGCTTTTAGATTCAATAACCGGATGGTTTCAAACTATTTTTTTAAGAGATTTTTTCTAATTCATTAAAGTTTATTGATGGGATTTTTTTAGCCTCTGCCATTGTTTTTCCTCACAAGCAATGGTGTTTCTGCTCCACTCCAGGTTTTTATGATCACCGTTGGACCAGCAGCATGTGCTCATGGGCAGGTGTTCACAATCAGGCTCACTTACCTTACTCCAGGACTTCATAGTCTCATACTAACTAAGCCAAACTTAAGCCATATCCATGAAAGTGACTTAAACGTCCCCGTTTAACCAGTCCACATTAAGGCCCACTCCTGGCTTAATCTAGGCCCTGTCTGTGAAACCGGCCCTATGGGTCTTGCCTGGAGGCCTACACTTGACCTGGCAAACGCTGACTGGGAATCTTAACACGGGTGTCCTGTATGAAATACAGCTTCTATATTGCTTAAAGAGATCCAATTATACTACTTTTCTGGTCTTAATTTCTTGTTAAAAACTGCTATAGAGCAACCTGACACGAATCACATCACAAGAAACTATGTAGATTTTCGGGAAGCTCTTTCTCTTATTTTGGTGATCCAGCAGGCCCTGTAAACACTTTGCTTCTGCCATCTCCGCCCCCTCCCCCCCCCTTTCCTGCAAACCCAACTCCGTTGTGATTGGTTACCTTGCGAAGGGAAGTCGTGATTCTAAATGTCTGCAAAGAATCAGCCCGGGCTGGACACGAACACGGGTCTACTGCTTCGTAAACGATTTCTCTACCGGCTGAGCTAAGCGAGCACTGGTCAAGTGTTGTCATCCCCTGCTATATATAGCTTGCCTGACCATATATGGCAAAAATATCTGGTGACACATACCGGAAATTTGAACAAGTTCGGCTCGACTAGCTGCCATAGTTTTTAGTGCTCTGCACAGCCACCCCAGACGGTCAGCAGGGAATACGTCGAAATGCGTGTACGTAATTACTTGATACTCTAGTATGGTTAAACATGACTATAAATCATTATAACAACGTTTATAGGTCATAAAAGTCGAAAAGTATCATAGGTCCTCTTTAAGTTATAAAATATGTTCAACAACGTGACATTTTATGAACGTTTATGCAATGCTTTTACAATCGAAAGGCCATCTAAACTAGGCCAGTTAGCGGTTATCACAGTTTATACTTTGGGTCTTCTTTATGTTTGGATTATATGTATGCGGTTTCACAAACTCAATTGCTAAGATGTTTGAGGATACAAATTACAGTTTTAACTACACAAAACAGAAGCAGTTTGTTTAAATCAGATTAAGCTGAAGTCAGTGGAGTTTGGTTTTTACAGCTGCTCTCGAGTTCTGTCAGAATCTTCATATTATTCTATCTAGATGACACATTTTTGTGGCAAATTGTTCTGTATATAAAAGACACATCAAACAGTCATACTCTTGTTTTAACTAAACTTTGAGCAAGTATTTACTGAGTGTCATTGAATGTTGGCTTTGAAAGGCAGTGTACTCACCAGTGTCTGTCAGAGATTCTGCTGTTTAGTTGAGAACAACCTGATGGATTCAGTTGAATTTGCCGTCAGAGAGATTCAGATAGACCTGTCCTGAATGCTGTCCTGCTGTCACTCTGACAAACTTTAACTTTTACCTGAGGGAATGTGACTTTGCAGCTCTCCCCTTTCAGTGTTGCTCCACCTCTCAGTGTAGCTCTGTGACTCAACTTTTATTGCCTCCTTATGAACTTATGACATAACTTTGTAACAAGAGGAGTTATATTGTTTTTGTCTCTTTTGTTTGTACAGTGAAATAACACAGGGTCCAAATATACAATCAAATACAACTAGACAACATAACAAAAGAGGTAATTGAAGATGTTCAGGACCTGATGTATCTTTGGAACAAGATAAGTTTTTCCTTGTCTCTTTTTCTGTACAGTGGAAGTATGGTATAGCATGGACCAACGTTGCCTCTCCAAATGTTTGTCTAAGCGGATCTTGCATGCATTTTTCTCAGCCTTAAATTTGAGTATAGTTTAGTTTAGTTAATTTGTTTATAATATTGTGGACAGTCCCCTTTTATAAACTGTACAGTAAAAGGAGCAGCTTCAGCCTTTACCGCACATTTTTTCCAGCTGTAGTCCCAGGCCAGTTGTTAATAGGCAACCTAAAATGCATCAGTCAAACGTTAAAATACAATAAATGACATTACATTTATAATTACAGTAGGCCTAAACAAAAGAAAAGTGGACCAATATGCACCACATCATTCTAATTCCACTTCCAAAGCACATGCTGAAGAGTTAATTCCTGTTCCTGTTGTGTGTCTGCGTATTTGTGTGTGTGTAAGTGTGTTTGTGTGTGGGCGTGTATTACTAACAATGTGGGGACATTGTGCTGCTTACATAGTGACATTGTGGGGAAGTACCTTCCTTTTGGGGACAAATGGAAGTCCCCATAATGTAAGTAATTATGTTTTAGGGTGAAAACTTGCTATAAGGTCGTAAGGGTAGGCTTAGGTTTAGGTATAGGTTAGGGTTAAGTTTAGGGTTAGGCTAAGGCTTAGGCTTCGACAAGTTGTGGGTATGGTAATGGCAAGTCTCCAGGAAATGAATATAACTCTTTGTAATGTCCCTGGAAGTGATGTTCAACTGTGTGTGAGTGAGTGAATATGTGAGTGAGTGAGTGAGTGAGTCACTGAGTTTTCTTCCCTTTTATTCTACTTTTGCATAGTGCATGTAAACATCACCACCACCACTTAAAAACAATCAAATAAAAAAAAATTAATCAACAATTTACCAAATCAGAATCAACTCCCCATCTGCACCAACAGAGCATAACACCCCCCTCCCCACTCCACAGCCCATGTTTGGCTAAAGGCTTCCACCTTGTCCATCATTTGGTAGTATGTGTGGTAGTGTGCTCCACCCTCAGTCTGTTCTTAACCAGTCCAACCAGCACTGGTACCGACTCCACAGTCCCAGCTCCCTGGGACCGGTTTCTTCTTGTCAGGCAGATGGCCAACTTTGCAGTACCAAACAAAAAGGTGATACATTTTTGAACCGCCTTTTTCCTTACACAGTATTGTGGTCCAAAGATAATTAAACCCAAGGAAAACTCCTCCCCAAGACCCTCCAAAACTGTCTAATAAAGCATAAAGAGAATCCACATGAGAACGTTCTCTTCACTCATTGGTCAGATGTGTCTGTGGGCGGAGCAATAACATAGTTTATAAACTGCTCTACAATTGGTTAGAATTTACATTTTGGAAAACTACACTTATTCTACTTTTGCCTTTTTCCAGCACTATGCAACATACCTCTGAAATCCCTTTCCTCTGAGCTGTTTGCTAAAGAGAATACATTTTGCTACTCTTTTGTGTTGTCGAAAGTTGTGTGCTTATATAAACATCCGACCAAATATCTATAAAGCACTGCATGTCCTCCTGACTCCATGCTTGCCTGTTTATTTATTTATTTAGCGAATGCAAAGTCCTTTAGCGAAGCAGTTGCCTCTTGCTCAGCTGTATGAAGGGTGACGAGTCCTCCTTTAAGTTTTTGTAGAGGGTATGCTTCAATGATGTGATGCATTGTTTGCTGCTCTCCACAAGCACACTGTGGGGTTGGGCTGATGCCCCATTTGTGAAGGCTGACCAATCTATTCAATGTTCACTGCTTCCTTGGGAGATTGATGCCAGGGACGGGGTCTGACACCAGATGTTGATTTGGGATGTCCTTGGACTCCCATCCCTTTTTCCAAACTGATTGGATGGTGAGATCAGCTGGTGGTGGGTTATTCCAAATTGGTAGTCTAGATGGAAGTCGAGCAGTGGGTGGATTAAAAATGTCCGTGTGAATTGGAAGGTGAGGGGAGTCCTTCGTCTTTTGGAGCATCCTTTGAGTTAGAACTACTCGCCGGATGTGTTGAGGAGCTATGTTGGCTAGGACAGGGAGCCAGGGGAGTGGTGTTGAGCGGATTATTCCTGTGATGGTCCTCATTGTGGAGTTCAATTGGGTGTCCACGTGGTGTGTAAGGGATGTTTGCCTGTGATTATTTGCAATGCATTTATTTGTTGTGAAAGAGGATCATCTTCATTATATGATGATGCATATTGTAGCTGGCTACTGGAGCTTGTTTGGTCCAAATTACTCCTTCCTGCTTCCCAAAAAACATGTCTGAACTGCTTTACTATTCACTACTCCAGTACGCCATTGTTTATTTATGTACAAGTTCCTGGAGGTCTTCCCAAGGTGTTGTCTGGGATGTTTCTCAAATGATTTCTGACTCATGCAACAGGCTATTGTGAATATGACTTCTACTCAGTTATTGACAGGAGAGATGATCAGAGGAGCAGAGTTTTTACCACCATCATTATTACAGGGACTGAAGTATGGGTAGAGTTTCTCAGTGAAGGAGCAGCCAGTAAAGGAGTAGATAAGAGCTGCAGCATCCACGTCATAAAAGGAGACCAGACCCTCCTCATAATCCACAAACACCCCCACCTTCTGAGGCCTGGACTTCAGGGAGAGACAGACTGAAGGGTTGGCATTAGCTGAGTACTCATTGCCATTCCTCAAACATATGGTCCATAAACCATCCTCAGGGCTCAGTGTGATTTGTCCCTTCCTGTTGATCGACTCTCTGACCACTCCTAAATCCCAGTCAGTCTTCTCTTTAACTTGGACCTCGTAATAAAATCGTCCTGAAGAGAAACTCTGCTTTGATAGGACAATAGCACAAGTATCAAATCTCTCTGGATTGTTTGGGAGATTCTTCCTTATATATCCATGTTTAACTTGTTTTCCATCATCAGACAGGATGAGTTCAGGATGTTCTGTGTCAGGATCGAGTGTCACATCCACTGCGTACTGCTGGACCCTCTTCAGCTCGGCCTCAAACTGTTTCTTCATCTGTTCACTGAGTTTCTCCTCCAGCTGATTCAAAGCTATCCTTACAGTCCCTCCATATGAAGGTGGACGGACGCTGATCCCTGTCCAGTTGCTAAAGAGAGTAAATGTTGCTATTCTTGTGTGTTGTCAAAAGTTGTGAGCATATGCTGTATAAACATCCGACCAAATATCTATGAAGCACTGCATATCCTCCAGACTCCATGCCTGTAATTATTTGCAATGCTTGCATGTATTTGTTGTGAAAGAGGATCATCTTCATTATCCAATGATGCATATTGTAGCTGGCTACTGGAGCTTGTTTGGTCCAAAAAGACTCCTTCCTGTTTCCCAAAAAACATGTCTGAACTGCTTTGCTTTTCATCAGTCCAGTACGCTATTGTTTATTTATGTACAAGTTCCTGGAGGTCTTCCCAAGGTGTTGTCTGTGATGTTTCTCAAATAATTTCTGATTTATGCAACAGGCTGTTGTGAATCTGACTTCTACTCAGTTATTGACAGGAGAGATGATCAGCGGGGCAGAGTTTTTACCACCAGCATTGAGAAAAGGACTGAAGAGTGGGTAGAGTTTCTCAGTGAAGGAGCAGCCGGTAAAGGAGTAGATAAGAGCTGCAGCATCCACGTCGTAAAAGGAGACCAGACCCTCCTCATAATCCACAAACACCCCCACCTTCTGAGGCCGGGACTTCAGAGAGAGACGGGTTGGAGAGTTAGCAAGAGCTGAGTACTCATTGTCATTCCTCAAACATATGGTCCATTGACCATTCTGAGGGCTCGCTGTAATTAATCCCTTCCTGTTGATCGACTCTCTGGCCACTCCTAAATCCCAGCCAGTCTTCCCTTTAACCTGAACTTCATAATAAAATCTTCCTGAAGAGAAACTCTGCTTTGATAAAACATAAGCAATAGTATCAAATCTCTCTGGATTGTTCAGGAGATTCTTCCTTACGTTGCCACAGTTAACTTGTTTTCCATCAACAGACAAGATGAGATAGAAATTTGCTGTATCAGGATCGAGTGTCACATCCACTGCGAACTGTTGGACCCTCTTCAGCTCAGATTTAAGCAGTTTCTTCATCTGTTCACTGAGTTTCTCCTCCAGCTGATTCAAAGCTCTCCTTACAGATCCTCCATATGAAGGTGGACGGACGCTGATCCCTGTCCAGTCCTTGGTGGGTAGAGCAGCCTTCAGGGACTCAAATGTTTGGAGGTGGTCTTCAGACTGTGAGAGCTGCTCCATCTCAGTGCTTGTCTTCTCCAGCTCAGAGATTTCCTGTTCCAGCTCTTTGATGAAGCCTTCAGCCTGTTTCTCTGTCTCTCTCTGCTTCTCTTTGACAGTGTCCATGAGCTCGGCCTGGCTTCTCTCCACAGACTCCTTCAGAGCGGTGAAGACCTGAACACCATCTGCTATCTCTCTGTCTGCTCCTTCGTTACTGAGATCCACTGAGCGTCTCAACTCCCGGATCTTCATTTGTCTTGTTTGGATCATCTGCAGGATTTTAGCCTCGGTTTTCCTCAGCTCGACCATCTTTTCTATATATTCTTCTGTCAGAGGAACGACATCATGTGTCTTGTGGATAAAACAAGCATAGAGCATGCAGACACATATCGGACACACCAGGCAAAACATCAGGGCGTTCAGTTTGGTTCCTGAGAATACATAGAATGGAACCTTTGCTGTCGTCTGTTTAGCTGACTGTCTGAACTGATTGGCCATCTCAGAGATGCATGTATTGACCAGCAACTCAGGCATTATGGAGAAAACCTTATTGCAGTTGGGACAGTCACATGGGACCTTACTATTCCAGTGTTCCCTGATGCAGGCTTTACAGAAGTTGTGTCCACATGGTGTGGTGACTGGATCAGTGAACACATCCAGACAGATGGAGCACAGGAACTGAGATTCAGTCAGCAGACAGCTGGCAGCAGACATGGCTACAATCTGAAGAAAAAAAGTGTGAAAAAAAAATTTAATTATCTATTGATAATTTTTTCAGTTTGTCAAACTAGATTAATGGAATATTAGGAGAGATATCCTAAATCGACACTCTAACATAAACAAATTTAAAGTGTAACTGCACCCTTTTACTTGTTTTTTGAGATAGAAGCTGAATTAAATCACTATGTTGTTAAGGAACACTTATATGCTGGTGTTAACATTAAAAAAAATTGCAATATGTTAAATATCGGCAATTTAAGAAATGTTTTGTATTGTAAATAATTTTAGAACTTTACTAAGATTTGAAAAAAACTTTTTTCCATCGGGTTCGAAAAATGACGTACTACTGTACTTTTGGTACAGTAGTACGTCATCACGTCGCGGCAAAGCAGGTCACGCTCTTCACAGGTCCATGGCTGATCCATGAGCTACTACTGTTATACCATCCCTCCAAGGATGTTATTTCGGGGGTTAACACACTTCACTTCTATCGGCAGTGTGTCTGCATTATCTCACACTGTATAACACACACACACGGACCCAGACTTGTTCATTACTTCACTTGATTGACACACGCTACCGCTCGCTCGCACGCACACACACACACACACACACACACACACACACACACACACGCACACACACACACACACACACACACACACACACACACACACACACAGACTGCCGCTCGTTCACTTGCGCTACTCGGTCTCCTAACTCTACGATAGAGACACCTGCCAACAATTTAGAATAAGAAAAGTCCTCCACCACAGACGACCTATCTGTGTGGCATATGAGCTCACTGTGTAGCGACAGTGCCGTTAGACTTTGCGTCACTCGATATTTCAATGAAGTCATGTCATTCAGATCTTCCTGAGTGATAGCTAGCAGCTAGCCCGCCTCCTTTACAGACACCGTGCGGCCCCCTCCCTCCCGAAAGTCGGCCGGCTGATGTCGGAATGTTTATAAACAAAGGTTCTCAAACGGAATTCAGAATCCATGGTCTGAAAGCATTTTTCAAAATCGTGCAGTAGCTCAAACAGGGGGTGCAGTTACCCTTTAAAGGTGCAGTGTGTAATATGACATCATCAAGAAAGTTCTAGAAAGCAGCGCTCCCTGGGTAACCCCAACCCTTTCGAATAATAACAGAAGCTACAGTGGCCTTCAAGGACAAGAACAATTCTAAATTTTAAACAATGCACCTGATGACATTCCAACTATGACACTTTCAAGATGGCGGCACTAGGCTTTGGTCCAAAATATGCAGAAATATGGACATATATGAGACCCTTTCTAAGGGGAAAAATAATAACTCAAAAAAGATTTTTCAGCTATTATGCACTAAATTAAATGTACTTATGGATATTATAATTACTTTGTTCAAAATCTGCTAGGAAATAAAACCCAAAATTCTACACACTGCAGCTTTAAGAGAATTTAATGAGAAAATCAACGCCGTAATGATACAATTATTGATTAGTTTTGAATATCAGAATGTCATTTAGGATCATGTCTAAATAACTCGGGTTACCTATATAGTAGAAATGTCTAGTAGTATTTAAGATTGGGACTTTCTGTCCCAAGAAAAGGCAGAAAGGGTAATTTTTTTCAAATCCTACAACTACTACAATGCATTACACTCACTGCCTTCCAAGGCCACACCCCCTACTTCACGGCCAGATACTTTAGTTAGAGTATTAGTTGGTGAAAAACAACTTATTCCCGGGATAAGACACAGTCCATGGTGATACTTTCACAACATACTGTACATTCAACCTTTAGGTTACAATCTGTTCTCTTTCCCAGGATTTGACTTCACTGGAATACTTTTCTCACTAAAGAAATCAGGACAGCTAGGCCCAGGGTAGACTGCGTAAGACAGATCTCCTTAATTCACATCTCCTTCATTGTACTATACTACTGATTTTGTAATGATATAACGCTAGTTACTGAAAGGTGAAGTATTCCATCGAATTTTGTAGTTTTTTTTTTCATTTTAGCAGAAATCTTTTTTGAGACCAGACATCAAAACAAACACGTATTTCTGATTGGATTAGTTTGTGTTAATGTCTGTGGAAACACAGTAAATATCATAAGCTGTACTTACCCGTGTTTTGCAGAGACTGATGCCTGGCCTGATTATTTCAGTTTCTTCTTTTCCAGTGAGACGTGTCTAGTCTTTAGTTTTGCTGTCGCTCCGACTAAAGTTTAGTTTCAGTTGAGGAAGGTGACGTCAGTACATGCTGTGGTTTTCGTCTGCTGTTCCACCTCTCTTTGCTCTGCAGGTGCGGCTTTGTTGTATAACAGGTTTGATCAGATTATTGATGCACTTTGGTACAAGGTGTGTTGAAGCTGCAGCAAAGCACTAAAGTATTGTAAAGATGGCTGGTCGAGATTGTTCACTTTGTTTTATTATTATGTTTGTTTTATTGTAGTTTACAGAATGCTCTAACAGACCACAAAACAAGTGGTGTTAATCCTTCATGCTAGAATATACTGTATATGTTGATCAGTGGGATAAATACTTATTTTACTGTCTCTCCTCTTCAACTGTAATTTCTGTTCAGATCAAACAAAAGAGTCAGAGGGTCCAGACCAAACAAGGTAGGTGTCAGAAAGCGGTAAAACATTTCATATTAATGATATATGTTATTATTACCTTCAGTCAGGATATCAACCAAAAGCGGTTTGATTCAGACGTTGCACAACTGATCATGACCTCTGCTATCTGTGAAAGTGAGGGGAATGTCTGCAGGTCATTGTATGAAATCTTGACCTCGATGAGTATCCTGGTTATGATCAGTTTTTTGGTTTTATGTGTTGTGCATGCAGACACTAGACCATGAAATGTGAAACTGTGGCATGTAAACAACTTACTTTGGGTTTCTAAACAGTCTCTGCCTCTGCATTTTCTATAGTAAGTCAGTTAAAAAAAGAGACAATATTATAAAAAAAAAAAATAAAGTCAGCCTTCCATAATGCAGATCATTAATTTATTTTGTTTATTTTTTATTCCATTAACTGATATCAGATGGAGAAACGTATCCAGCAGAGTGATGAATGCAGCAGAAACAGTCCAGGCAGTCGGAGACCAAACGGTGCTCACTCTGATTGTTCAGGTAACACACTCGATATAGAAATGAGTCTGCACACTGATACACAAACAGTCATCAGGAACAAAAGTTCTGTTATCAGAGCACAAACACTTTAAGCATCTCCAACAGTGATTTATCTCAGGAGGTGTTTATTTGCTATTTTCAGGTTTTTAAAGGCTGAGTAAGCGGAACGGTTCTTTTAGCTAACCTCCTGTCAGTTACTGCAGTTAGCTGTCCCCTCGCTCGTCCCTACGTCATCACATTAATGCATTGCGGTCTTTAAGCAGCGAGTTATCTAGAATCATCTCAGATCCATAAGTGTGATAAAACCGGATAAAACATGATAAAAACCATCAAAACAGACATTGGGAAGGATTTTTACCTGCTCTGCCATTGTAGGCGCATACACATTCACCCATCTGTTGCTCTGGCGTGCACCGGCAGTGAAACCATGGAGTGTATATACTATATATGAGTGAGACGAGTAACCGTTTGTAGTGTTCTCTCTCCTGATTGGATAAAAAATCGGGATACTACAACATTTTAATTAGGCTATTACTGCAAATTAGAATGACTTGAAGACCTGTGATATGACGTCCGCACTCTGTTGAAGTGATTGCTGTAGGAATATGGAGTGATATAACACATATATTAACACAAATAAACCACTTACTCTATCTTTAAGTATTTGTCGGTGAACAAAAATGAATAAACATGTAAAAAACAAACATCTAAGCAAATTACTATTCTTTTTTTGATACGCATTTAGGAATTTGCAAAAAAAATAGCAAATTATTTCCAAAAAATCTCAGCGTAACATAGGAATGTAAGTGTTTTGAGTCAAATATATTGTATGTAAAAAAGGAGAAAAATACAATGTGATTCTGAAAAAAACAAAACATTTACATTACAATGCCCGCGTAAATATTTAATTTTCTTTACAATAAATGATTGTGAATCCGTCTACTACTTAGTGATTGACAGGAGAGATGATCAGAGGGGCAGAGTTTTTACCACCATAATTATTACATGGACTAAAGAGTGGGAAGAGTTTCTCATTGAAGGAGCAGCCGGTAAAGGAGTAGATAAGAGCTGCAGCATCCACGTCATAAAAGGAGACCAGACCCTCCTCATAATCCACAAACACCCCCACCTTCTGAGGAGGAGACTTCAGAGAGAGACGGACTGGAGTGTCAGCAAGAGCTGAGTACTCATTGTCATTCCTCAACCATATGGTCCATTGACCATTCTGAGGGCTCGCTGTGATTAATCCCTTCCTGTTGATTGACTCTCTGGCCACTCCTAAATCCCACTTAGTCTTCCCTTTAACCTGAACCTCGTAATAAAATCTTCCTGAAGAGAAACTCTGTTTTGATAGGACGTTAGCACAAGTATCAAATCTCTCTGGATTTTTCGGGAGATTCTTCCTTATATATCCATGTTTAACTTGTTTTCCATCATCAGACAGGATGAGATAGGGATGTGCTGTATCAGGATCGAGTGTCACATCCACTGCGTACTGCTGGACCCACTTCAACTGAAACAGCTTCATCTGTTCACTGAGTTTCTCCTCCAGCTGATTCAAAGCTCTCACCACAGTCCCCTCATATAAAGGTGGACGGACGCTGATCCCTGTCCAGTCCTTGGTGGGTGGAGCAGTGTTTATGGACTGGAAGTTTTGGAGGAGATGGAGGTGGTCAGACTTTGAGAGTTGCTCCACCTCAGTGCTTCTCTTCTCCAGCTCAGAGATTTCCTGTTCCAGCTCTTTGATGAAGCCTTCAGCCTGTTTCTCTGTCTCTCTCTGCTTCTCTTTGACGGTGTCCATGAGCTCGGTGTGGCTTCTCTTCACCGATTCCATGAGAGCCGTGAAGACCTGAACACCAGCTGCTATCTCTCTGTCTGAACCTTCATTGCTGAGCTCCACTGAGCGTCTCATCTCCTGAATCTTCAGTCGTCTCTTCTGGATCATCCGCTGAACTTCTGCCTCTGTCTTCCCCAGCTTGGCCTTCTGTTCTTCATATTCTTCTTTCAGAGGAACAACATCATGTGTCCTGTGGTCTAAAATAGTGCACAGCATGCAGATGAGTGTCTGGTCAGTCTTACAGAACATCTTAAGCGGTTCATCATGCTTCTTACACATCCTGCCTTCAAGGTTCTCCACAGGGTCAATCAGCTGATGTCTTTTCAGGCCTGGCATCTTCAGATGAGGCTCCAAGTGAGTCTCACAGTAGGAGACCAGACACACCAGGCAGGACTTCAGGGCCTTCAGTTTGGTTCCAGTGCAGACGTCACAGGGAACTTCTTCTGGTTCTGCAGCTTGTTGCTCTGAGCTGCTGCTGCTGGCTTCCTGTTGAGCTGACGCTCTGAACTGAGCAGCCATCTCAGAGATGAAGGTGTTGACCAGCAGCTCAGGTCTTGTGTAGAGAAGCTTTTTGCAGTTGGGGCAGCGACAGGGGACGTTAATATCCCAGTGTTCAGTGATGCAGGCTTTACAGAAGTTGTGTCCACATGGGATGGTGACTGGATCAGTGAACACATCAAGACAGATGGAGCACCGAAACTGATCTTCGGTCAGCAGACAGTTGGCAGCAGACATGGCTACAATCTGACGGCAAAAAGTCTGGAAAAAAATATGTTATTAGGTATTTCTTGATGATTTGTTCATTAAAAGTCAAACTAGATTAATGGAATATTAGGAGAGTCATCTTGAATCCTACATTCTAACATCACAAATGAAAGCATTAGAAATCAAAGCAGAAATTATGAAATTATTGATTAGTTTGGAATATCAGAAAGTCATTTAGAATCATTCATGAATGTAGAATTTCACTGCAGGAGAGAAGGTTTATTGATATTAGTTTACCTATATAGAAATGTCCAGTAATGTTTGAAATCAGAACCTTCTGGCCCGAGAAAAGGCAGAAAGGGTAAATTTTGCTCTAACTGTAGAGATCCTACAACTACCACAATGCATTGCACTTGCTGCCTTCCAAGGCCACACCCACTACTTCACAGCCAGAATCCTTTAGTTAGAGTGATAGTTGGTGAAAACAAACTAATTCCCAGGATACAATACAGTCCATGGTGATACTTTGACAAAATTCAAAACACTTGTAGGCTTAATTCAGACAAGATAAGTATGCTACTCTGTAATATGTTCTTTCCCCCAGGATTTGATGTCACTGGAATACTTTTCACATTAGAGAAATCAGGACAGCTGTGCCCAGGGAAGAATGAGGGAAGACAAAACTCCTTCAATGTATTATACTAAAGATTTTGAAATGATACAAAGCGAGTTGTATTCCTTTAAGTTTTGTAGTTTCTTTGCATTCAAGCAGAAATCTTTTCTGACACCAGCCATCAAAACAAACATATTTCTGAGAGGATTTGTTTGTGTTAATGTTTGTTGAAACACAGTAAATATCAAAAGCTGTACTTACCCGTCTTTGGACTGATGCCTGGCCTGATTATTTCAGTGTTTTCTTTTCCAGAGAGACGTGTCTAGTCCTTAGGTCTGCTGGTGCTGAGACTAAAGTTTAGTTTCAGTTGAGGAAGGTGACGTCAGTACATGTTGTGGTTTTCGTTTGCTGCTCCACCTCTCTGCTCCACTTGTTGCATTTCAGGTTTGATCAGATTATTGATGCACTTTGGTACAAGGTGTGTTTAAGCTGCAGCAAAGCACTAAAGTATTGTAAGGATGGTTGGCAGAGATTTTACACTGTTTTATTATTAAGTTTCTTTATTGCAGTCTATAGCATGCTCAACCACACAACACAACAAGTGTTGTTAATCCACCATGCTAGAATATACTGTATATGTTGATCAGTGGGATAAACACTCCTATAACTGTCTCTCCTCTTCAACTGTAATGTCGGTTCAGATCAAACAAAAGTGGTCCAGACCCGACAAGGTGTCAGAAAGCAGTAAGACTGTTCATATTTATGATACATGATATTTTACCTTCAGTCAGGATATCAACCAAGAGCTGTTTGATTCAGACGTTGCACAACTGATCATGACCTCTGCTGTCTGTGAAAGTGAGAGGAATGTCTGCAGGTAATTGTATGAAATCTTGACCTCGATGAGTATCCTGGTTATGATCTGTTATTGGTTTTATTGTTTTGTGCATGCAGACACTAGATCATGACATGTGAAACTGTGGCATATAAACAACTTATTTTGGTTTTTTAAACAGTCTCTGCCTCTGCATTTACTATAGTAAGTCAGTTAAAAAAAGAGACAATATGATGTCAAATAAAGTCTGATTTCCATAATGCAGATCATGAATTTATATTTTTTATTTTCTAATTTTTTTCCATTAAAGTGCATATGCTGTAGTTCTGAGGAATTCATAGGATGCAGTATGTCAGACAGTCAGACAGTCCATAGTCCATGTTCAAAAGAAGAGGAGAGGGGGGCAGGACAGGGGTTAGTGTTGGAGGTGTTGAACAGTGTTATGGTTTCCTCAGTCCTCTCTTGGCCCAGCTGTCCTATTGATCCTAACCCTACATTTTGACTAGTGTGATGTCACACTAGTAAAATGTAGGGTTACACAGTGAGACCATAAAACACTCTTTATGTGTTTTCTCAAGCTAGGATGAACGGTTGGAATAAATGGTTAATTATGCTCTAGTAATGTTACAAAAACGACATTTGTAAACAGTTAATTAATGTGTATTATTATATTAATCAACTCTTGGTTCATGCTTAATTATTGTATTAACTAAGGTTACTATAGGATATGTATAAACATTAAATAATGTAGTAATTAATACCTTAGTTAACATGAGCACCATTAGTAAATGCTTTCTAGACACATTAGTTAACAATGAACTAAATGTTAGTTAACCCTTATTAAGCATTAACTAGCCATTAAATAATGTACCCTTATTGTAAAGTGTTAGCAATTACGGTAGGTCTAAACAAAAGAAAAGTGGACCAATTGAATATGCACCACATCATTCCAATTTCACTTCCAAAGCACATGCTGAATAGTTAGTTCCTGTTCTCCAATAACTACTGAGTGGATTCCTGTGTGTAAATCCATCCGTGTGTGTGTGTGTGTGTGTGTGTGGACGTGTATTGCTACGATGTGGGGACATTATGCTGCTTACATAGTGATATTTTGGGGACGTACCTTCCTTTTGGGGACAAAATGGAAGTCCCCATAATGTAAATAATTATATTTTAGGGTGAGGACTTGCTATAAGGTCGTAAGGGTAGGGTTAGGTTTAGGTTTAGGTATAGGTTAGGGTTAAGTTTAGGGTTAGGCTAAGGCTTAGGCTTCGACAAGTCGTGGGTATGGTAATGGCAAGTCTCCAGGAAATGAATATAACTCTTTGTAATGTCCCTGGAAGTGATGTTCAACTGTGTGTGAGTGAGTGAATATGTGAGTGAGTGAGTGAGTCACTGAGTTTTCTTCCCTTTTATTCCACTTCTGCATAGTGCATGTAAACATCACCACCACCACTTAAAAACAATCAAATAAAACAAAAATTAATCAACAATTTACAAAATCAGAATCAACTCCCCATCTGCACCAACAGAGCATAACACCCCCCTCCCCACCCCACAGCCCATATTTGGCTAAAGGCTTCCACCTTGTCCATCATGTGTTAGAATGTATGGTAGTGTGCTCCACCCTCAGTCTGTTCTTAACCAGGCCAAACAGCACTGGTACAGACTCCATAGTCCCAGCTCCCTGGGACCAGTTTCTCCTTGTCAGCCAGATGGCCAACTTTGCAGTACCACACAAAAAGTTGATCAATGTTTGAATGTAATTAAACCCAAGGAAAACTCCTCCCCAAGACCCTCCAAAACTAATAAAGCATAAAAATAATTATAAAAAAAAAAACTTAAACATTAGTCTTTCACTAGGTTCGGTTCTCTTTGACACCTATGTTTCCTCTGGTCTGAATCAGTTGAAGAGTTGGTGAAGAACCAAAATGCAGCGTCATAAGCCATGTAAGAATATTCTCTTTACTGGGCGGAGCAATAACATAGTTCTTGAACTGCTCTACAATCTGTTAGAATTTACCTTTGGGAAAAACTACACTAATACTACTTTAGCTTTTTTCAGCACTAAGCGACATAGGCCCTACCTCTGAAATCCCTTTCCCCTGAGCTGTTTGCTAAAGAGAGTAGATGTTGCTGCTCTTGTATTTTGTCGAAAGATGTGAATTTAAACTTATTCCTCATCCCATATTGCATAGCGTAGCTGGCTACTGGAGCTTATTAAGTCCAAAAATACTGCTTCCTGTTTCCCAAAACATATTTGATCTGTTTTACTTCTTTATTTATGTAAAAGTTCCTGGAGGTCTAGCTCGCACATGCTATTATCGGCTACCAAGAGAGAGAGAGAGAGAGAGAGAGAGAGAGAGAGGCACATTGTACAAAGTAGGGGAGAACGGGGTTATATGTCACACGGGTTGGTTGTCACAATCGTTATATCTCGGAACCAGAAGGCGCTGTCTGTGAAATCACATACATAGTCTTCCTTGGAGTTAAACAGCTGAATTTAAGGTGAGAGGACTGTTTGTGTTTTTCATGTCAAGTTATAAATATTTAGCTTCTCAGTATTTTTCTCCTAGACTTTTACACAATGGGTTTATAACAAAACACTTGTTACCCTAAACAAGTGTGAAGGGTAAACTATAGTTTAGATTGTTGTTAGCAAGCTAATTAGTTTTCAGATGGTTGTTGGCCTTGATGCTAGCAAGAAATTCAAGTTGGGGTTGGTCGTCACATTTTTGGGGGGGTTGGTTGTCACATGTTATCAAAGGGCTGCAGCCAGAAAAGGAACCCAACAACGAAATAAATTGTCAAGCTGTATCCTCACTGACACCCCAGAGAACGAAAGAGTAGAGCAGGAAAAGGCAGCTAGCATGCAAAAGAAAAAAGGGCAACACAATCAAAACAACCCATTGCATCCCAAACTAGACCAGCTGCTAAATCTACAGTAAGTTATGTAGGCCTATTTGTCAATTTGACAATGCAATTAAACTTTCAAATTTAGTTCTGCTTTCTTGCCTTCTTTTTAAGATGATTCCCATTAAGATAACATTGTAACAAACAACCCCATAGTTTGTGACAACTGACCCCTTGATGGGGTTGGTTGTCACAATGTGTAAGGGTGTCTTTGATGATAATTTCTTCTTTATTACAATAAGTTATTAGAAAAGTGACACATTTCAATCCAACACCTTAAGCTTCAATGTAATGTAGGAATGACTATTGAAAGATGTTTAGGTGATGAGCAATTCTCACTAGAGCAAAAAGTGTGCCTACTAGCCCTGGTCTCCCCTATTCTGTGATTTGATGTGGAGGAGCTTCTGGTGTCACTATTATAAGACGACTCATGTCATCAGAAAATATCTGTTATTCAACTGTGTGGGTGTGTGTGTGTGTATATGTGTTTATGTATGTATGTATGTATGTATGTATGTATGTATGTATGTACAGTATCTCACAAAAGTGAGTACACCCCTAACATTTCTTCAAATATTTCATTATATCTTTCCATGCGACAACACTGAATAAATGACACTTTGATACAATGTCAAGTAGTCAGTGTACAGCTTGTATAACAGTGTAAATTTACTGTCCCCTCAAAATAACTCGACACACAGCCATTAATGTCTAAACTGCTGGCAACAAAAGTGAGTACACCCCTAAGAAAAAAATTCCAAATTGGGCCCAAAGTGTCAATATTTTGTTTTGCCATCATTATTTTCTAGCACTGCCTTAACCCTCTTGGGCATGCAGTTCACTAGAGCTTCACAGGTTGCAACTGGAACCCTCTTCTACCCATTCATGACGACATCAAGGAGCTGGTGGATATTAGAGTCCTTGCGCTCCTCCATCTCCCGTTTTAGGATGCCCCAAAGATGCTCAATAGGGTTTAAGACTGGAGACATGCTTGGCCAGTCCATAACCTTTACCCTCAGCTTCTTTAGCAAGCCAGTGGTCTTTCGGAGGGGTGTTTGGGGTCGTTATCATGTTGCAGTACTGCCCTGCGGCCCAGTTTATGAAGGGAGGGGATCATGCTCTGCTTCAGTATGTCACAGTACATGTTAGAATTCAATGAACTGTAGATCCCCAGTGCTGGAAGCACTCATGCAGCCCCAGACCATGACACTCCAACCACCATGCTTGACTCTAGGCAAGACACACTTGTCTTTGTACTCCTCACCTGGTTGCCGCTCCACACTCTTCACACCATCTGAACCAAATAAATGTATTTTGGTCTCATCAGACCACAGGACATGGTTGCAGTAATCCATGTCCGTAGTCTGTTTGTCTTCAGCAAACTTTTTGTGGGGTTTCTTGTGCATCATCTTTAGAATAGGCTTCCTTCTGGGACGACAGCCATGCAGACCAGTATGATGCAGAGTGCGGCGTATGGTCTGAGCACTGACAGGTTGACCCCCCACCCCTTCAAGCCCTTCAGCAATGCTGGCAGCACTCATACGTCAATTTTCCAAAGCCAACCTCTGTGTACGACGCTGACCATGTGCACTCAACCTTCGTAAACTGGGCCGCAGGGTGGTATTGCAACATGATAACGACCCCAAACACACCTCCAAGACGACCAGTGGCTTGCTAAAAAAGCTGAGGGTAAAGGTTATGGCCTGGCCAAGCATGTCTCCAGACCTAAACCCTATTGAGCATCTTTGGGGCATCCTCAAACGGAAGGTGGAGGAGTGCAAGGTCTTTAATATCCACCAGCTCTGTGATGCTGTCATAAATGGGTGGAAGAGGGTTCCAGTTGCAACCTGTGAAGCTCTAGTGAACTACATGCCCAAGAGGGTTAAGGCAGTGCTGGAAAATAATGGTGGCCACACAAAATATTTACACTTTGGGCCCAATTTGTAAATTTTTTCTAAGGGGTGTACTCACTTTTGTTGCCAGCAGTTTAGACATTAATGGCTGTGTGTCGAGTTATTTTGAGGGGACAGTAAATTTACACTGTTATACAAGCTGTACACTGACTACTTGACATTGTATCAAAGTGTCATTTATTCAGTGTTGTCCCATGGAAAGATATAAAGAAAAATGTGAAGAAATGTGAGGGGTGTACTCACTTTTGTGAGATACTGTATGTGTTTGTGTGTGTGTATACGTTTGTGTTTGCGCGGGTGTGTGTGTGTTTGCTCATGTGTGTGTGTGTGCGTATGTGTGTGTGTGTGTGTGTGTGTGTGTGTGTGTGTGTGTGTGTGTGTGTGTGTGTGTGTGTGTGTGCGTGCGTGCGTGTGTGTGTGTGTGTTTAAGTATGTATGTGGATATCAGTAG
>OX442354.1:665609-715609 GCA_949357725.1 Hyperoplus immaculatus | reverse complement strand
GGTCCATTCTGTGGCTTCTTCACCTCCGTCTCATCACTCGTTTCCTCTCTAAACGTCTTCCTGTCTTTCTAGCAGGAAGAACAGAAAAACTCATTCAGTTTCCTCTAAACTCGATTATAAACTGTCATGTCCTTTTGACAGAGAGCATTCTCAATCACAGTGAGCTGAAATAAGTCTTTCAAACGCAAAATAACTGATTTATTTTTCAGTCCATATGTTGTTCCCAGATGCAGACGGCTTGATGATATATTTAAAGGTGCTACGAGGAACTTTCAGTTTATGTTAACTCTAGCGCCCCCCTTTGGACAAAAGCGGTAGTGTTTTTACTACGCCAGCTGTTGTTCCTGGGTGAGCGTATACCCATGACAAAGGCAATAGGAAAACTATAGAAACACAGTATTCTTTGCGCTGATGGTCTCGTTTGCTGTTACATGTAATTTATGATCATCAGAGGAAAAATGAGAGTTTTTTAAATTAACAAGAGCTATAGAGTGTAACTGTATGTACCATGAACTTGAGAAGGTGCAAAGATATAATATTTTATCTGTGATGATGCTGATGGTCCAAGGTAACATTGTATATCCTAGAGATCATGTCACTCACTTGTTTCCTCTAAACTCGATTATAAACTGTGATGTCCTTTTGACAGAGAGCACTCTCAATCATCCTCAAACACAGTGAGCTGAAATAAGACTTTCAAACGCAAAATAACTGATTTTTTCAGTCCACATTTGTACATTTTGAACACAACATCTACCTATATCATTACATTTTATTTTCTATTTGGTGGTACAAATTTAGAATTAAACTGATAAGTAAATGATTTTTTTTTTTATTTCACATCCAGCCGTTTAAGTTTGTGTCACCTAATGCATATAAGGACAATATTCTCTATCTTTTAGCTCCGTTTTTGGTCTGGACCTCCAAATATCTATTTTTTTCTTTTTCCCCTTAATATTAACAGCATGAAATAGTCCAACAATTATATCTAGGAACTATACTTACCGATATATGAACATTACGGTAGAGTGTAATACTGACATGTTGTACAAGAAAAGCAAGCACAGTTTCTGTATGTACACACGCATGCACGCACGCTCACTCACTCACTCACTCACTCACTCACTCACTCACTCACTCACTCACTCACCCACTCACTCACTCACTCACACACACACACACACACACACACGCTCACACACACACACACTCACTCACACACACACACTCACTCACTCACTCACTCACTCACAAACACACATACACACACATTCACTCACTCACTCACTCACTCACGCACACACACACACACACACACACACACACACACACACACACACACACACACACACACACACCCTTTTCCCTGCTTCATCCCACCGTCTGTTAGAGAAAGTGTAGGAACAGATGTTTGCCTCTGACCCATTGAGGATCTATTAGTGAATTCAGAAGCTCAAATGTGAGTCTTAGTAACTGGACACCAGAGCACACACACACACACACACACACACACACACACACACACACACACACACACACACACACACACACACACACACGGATAGAGACACACACACACACACACACACACACACACACACTCACACACTCACTCAAACTCAGACTCAGACTCACACACACACACACACACACACACACATGGCGCTTATTGACCTGCTGGTCCTCAAACCAACTCCACAGAGAGTTGATATCAACAGGAGCCGTTCATGATCTTAAAGCTATAGTGCGTAACTTTTTATATATTAAAAAGGATATCGGTTAAATTCAAGCCACTGTGACTCAAAGATGAACTGATTAGATTTGTGTCAAAGGTTACTGCCATCTTCCGTATTGTGAGGTCTCAGTGACCTTGTACCATATTGTATCTTCTTAGGAGCTTTACCTTCTTTAAAGGTGCAGTGTGTAATATGACATCATCAAGAAAGTTCTACAAAGCTCTAGAATGCAACGCTCCCTGGGTAACCCCAACCCTTTCGAAAAATAACAGAAGCTACAGTGGCCTTCAAGGACAAGAACAATTCTAAATCCAACTATGACACTTTCAAGATGGCGGCACTAGGCCTTGGTCCAAAATATGCAGAAATATGGACATATATGAGACCCTTTCTAAGGGAAAAAATAATAATTAAAAAAAAAATGTTCAGCTATTATGCACGAAATTAAATGTACTTATGGATATTATAATTACTTTCTACAAAATCTGCTAGGAAATAAAACCCAAAATTCTACACACTGCAGGTTTAAAGCATTGACTACCAACACTGGACTTTCACCGTTCAAACAGCACCAAGCTGTATTTCTGTTTCTATTAACGCATTACGCTGTACGCAGCATTATTTGTGATTACATTTTATTGAGACTTTTTAGAAAATTTTTTGAATGATAGATTTTTACTTGTAACTGTGTGTCTGTTCACTGTAGTATTTACTAGTTGCTACTTGTACATGGGTACATGTGTCTGGGGTTGTAGGGAGTCGCTGAACCGTGTGTGTGTGTGTGTGTGTGTGTCTGTGTGTGTGTGTGTGTGTGTGTGTGTTTGTGTGTGTACATGCTCATCGTCTCTAGATAAATAAAGATTTAACTGTGTTTGTAATAAATGATGAAGAACATGTGTGTGTGTGTTTATCCAACATGTAAACAGTCGCGTCCCGGCAGATGTTCCTTTTGGAGCGATCTCTGCCTCTTCACAACTCAGGAGTGTGTATGTGTGTGTGTGTGTGTGTGTGTGTGTGTGTGTGTGTGTGTGTGTGTGTGTGTGTGTGTGTGTGTGTGTGTGTGTGTGTGTGTGTGTGTGTGAGAGACTCTTTTGAGTTATACACGACCAATGTTTTTAATTTAAACTTTTTATTGGTCCCCAACCACCGGCTGTGAGGAGAAAATGCCTTTTTTCAGCATGTTTTTAAAACAAAATGTCTCATAAATCAGACAATGAACAACATATGAACAAATCCTTCTGTAGCAACCTTCAGAAAAGTACTGAGAATGATTATGGAAAGTTTAGTCGATGTAAGCGCTTAAGAAGTTGTTAAAACCAAAGATTATTGTAACATATATCATGCTAACTGTCTATTTTGTCCTTCCCTTTTCTGCAGACTGACAGCCCAGCGGAGTGTGGAGGATGCTGAGGAGATAGAGAGGGAGCGCAGACGCAGACTCAGAGAATCTTCACGTTGGTCCAACGGCGTCTCGCTGCCAGAGACCGACACACTCGCAGAGGAAAGCATGTACGTACAGAGGTCTACATGTGTTCATTTCATTTTATTTATTTATTTTATATTCTTTCATTTGTATATGATATGATTTGATTTGAATGTTTTTTTTATTTGAATATGTTATTATTGTGTCCTGCATTAGCATGCCCAGCCCACTAGGGCTTACAAGACACCATTAAAAAACACAGACAGACCAAAAACCAAATATAGATGCTAAACAATACTAACATTAACGATATAAAGCATCCTGACGTTTCCTCCAGGCTTTAGAAACAAAAGAGGCTTTAACTTCTAAACATTAAAGGTAAACAAACATTCCATCCTGACATCATCATTACTCCAAAATAAGCATTTTAAGTGTGTATGTGTGTTTATTTTATTTATTATTTTACATTCTTTAATTTGTATTAGCACTTGATGTACATACAGAGGTCCATGTGTGTTTATTATTTTATATATAGGAAAGCATATAAGTACTGTACAGGGTTTATGTGTCTGTGTTAGGAATTAAAGTTGGAGTCAGTGATTCTGGAGAACACGTGTTGCACCGCCATGTTTCTACAGTAGCTCAGAACGGACAAATTTAACGGCGTTAAGCAATTTTATATTTAGAGGGCGTCCTGGGGGAAATGCACCTGTTGGAAGACCAAGAAGAAGAAGTACTACAGAATAAATAACTAAATACATCTTCACCTCATCACTTGATATTGTGGAAAGACTTGAGGCAGCAGTGGTGGACGATGCCATCTTTAGTAACTATAGCTTTTTGTCCTTGAAGGCCACCGTAGCTTCTGTAAATTCACCAAAAGGGGAGGGGTTAGCAAGGGAGCGTTGACATCTACAATCTCACCACTACAGGCCATTAAATATGCTGTCCTTAGTAACCAAACTTCTAGAAGACATAACTTCATCATAAATCATGTTAAGTGACCAAAAAGTTTTCACCCCGTCTAGCAGTGAAAAATTAGACTATGACATCACACAGTTGACGAATTTCTCGTTCCATTTTAATGGTGGGAACCCAGGAAGTAAATAAGCTCTGGACATTAGTCATCCACTCGTCTGATGTCGAACGGTTTCCTGAACAAGCTGCTGAACTGTGTGACTGTGTTTCTTGGTGATAGCTGTGTGAATTTAAAATTGTTCTAATCTTTTTTCCCAGCTAAGCTTTCCATATGAGACACCTCTGTGTGTGTGTGTGTGTGTGTGTGTGTGTGTGTGTGTGTTTTATATCAAAGTTGAGTGTGGTTTCTCAATACGCTTTCAAAATCTGATCGAAAAGAAATGTTCATAAATATTATAAAACCTTGTTGTTCTTATAGAACGTTCGGGCAGAGAACTGCCGTGATTGGTTCAAAATACTTATCGTGTCATAAGAACCAGAGAATTGCCCATAGCCTCATCTCAACCACATTTCTGTAAAGTTTATCAAACGTAAATGACAATATCTTTAATCTGGATTGATAAATATGCCTATAACTCTTTTCAGATGCTTAGAAAAAGGCAACTAACTCCCCAAATGACATAACAAACATTTTGTGGATTTTGTGTATTCCGGTTTACATGGGCTTTAATGTCTGCTTACATAAAATCAAATGTTTCCAATGGGAATAGCTGTTAAGGACCTCTACCCTCCTACACACACACACACACACACACACACACACACACCCCTCACAGCTGCTTTCTCATTACACAGCCTCACAGGAATGTTTACTACAAAGTGTCTCTGGGGAAAAACCAAACCGCCGTCCGTCATGTCAACGCTTGTGGCGTTTTTAACCGACGTTTAATTTGAGACCGTTTTAAGTACCGCTTACATCTAAAAACACCTTCTCCTCATCCACATCACAGGCCCAGCTGCCTGCAGACTAACACACACACACACACACACACACACATGCATGCACACACACACACACACACACACACACACACACACACACACACACACACACTTCAGCCTGCGGTGACACAACATGATGTAGCCTCACTCTAGCCTGTAATTCAGCTAGACACAGCTATGATGTAATGTGACTTAAAGCTCTAGTGCGCGACGCGCGTGCATGGATCTTCTGCTGTACGTACAGGTTTTTTCTTAGCAGTAGAATCAACAACTGAAACAATGCTTGGGCTCTTCTTAAGGCCAGGACACACCAGCCCGATAATCGCCGTCGTCAAAAAAAATGGAGTCGGCCGTTTCAGGAAGCTCCAGCTTCCCGTCGCTGCTAAAGAACACACCGAGACGACTGTTTATTTTCCGTACGCTCGCGGGACGTAATGTCTCCACAACAGCAGGCGGCGCTAATCTGTATTGTGGCCCGAAAAAATACGAAAGCCGGAAATGATTGGACATCTCTCTAGAGCATAAACATAGATAGAAATACGTATTTATATTTATGGACCATAAGAGCACAATTTTTAGCAGAGAGTGTCGAGCATGGTGTCGAGCAGTCAACAAGGGTTGATGCATGTGAGTACTCTCAAAACGAAACGAACAAACACATTAAAACGATGGCTAGCTGTTGTTAGCTGTTTGTGCTACCCGCCTCACTTCCGGGCTTCACTGATTCGCTAGCCCTCCACCAATCAAATTGCTCCAAATGAAAGACGGTCGGCCGCCGATTGAACATGTTCAATCGGCGGCCGACAGGCTCAAAACAAGCCCGACGACCTCTACGTCGGCCGACGTCACGGCACACACCAAACAGATTCGTCTTTTTTTTTGACGACGGCGATTATCGGGCTGGTGTGTCCTGGCCTTTAGGGATCTTTCTGAGCTCCTGAACCAGTGTCAGGGGGGGGAGGGGGGGCAGACAGACACAAGTTTGTAAACGCTGCCATACTGAGAAATACAGAGAGAGTTTTGTGGAGCTGATAGGCTTAATCAACTTTGTGTCAACTTGTTTGGCAATGGCCTGAACTTAACTGACATTTATTTATATGAAAAAGTTACGCACTATAGCTTTAAAAATCCCCCCCCCCCCTCCCTACCAGGAAAATGATCAGCACCATTTCCTGTCTCTAAAGGGGGTCAGAGGAGTCAAATACCAGTGGGGTTTGAATACACAGATGTTCGTTGAAGTAAACATCAATCTTTCACCCAATAGTTGTTGCTGTTATTTAGCATTTGCATGGACAACCACATCTAACCCATCAAGCAAGAATGTGTTGACACGTCTGTCAATACTTTCTGACCTTGTTAACGGTGAATCTGTGGACGTTTATCTTTAAAAACATCTCACACATTTATATTTTCATTGACAAAAATGGTTAATTCCTAAAACGGCTTGGGTTCTGTAGTATTTCAGAAACCCTACACTACTAAGTTACTGTTTCACTGTTGTTGTTGTTTACAGCAGCAGAGCCCACAGTTTGGTTTACAAACAAATTCTAGACTTACGTTTAGTTCCAGGTTCCTCAAAATATTTTTGTTATGATTTATGATGATACAATGATTCAATACTAATAATTACATGTAGAGAAAATATGTTTTATAAACTAACTGCAGGCTCTGTGAATGCAAACAAATCCCCCTCCTCTGAAACTGCATAGTGACCCTTTAAAAAATCATTATTTTTGATAAACAAAACCAACATTGTTTCCTTGCCAGCAATATGTCCAGGTGCATGTGGACTTCCCAGAAAAAAAAATGTCGCCAGGCCAAGGCCAATTATGTGCTGACAGATGCACTCACTCCCAGCATGCATTGGGGCCCCATTCACCGGTGTCTTAATCATGTCAGGAATGTAGAGTGAATTCCTTTATGCCATCTCCTGGGAACACACAACACACTTTGATTACTCTCAGCCATTCACCGGTGTCTTAATCATGTCAGGAATGTAGAGTGAATTCCTTTATGCCATCTCCTGGGAACACACAACACACTTTGATTACTCTCAGTCCATGGGGGGAGAAGCTCTATCTATCTATCTATCTATCTATCTATCTATCTATCTATCTATCTATCTATCTATCTATCTATCTATCTATCTATCTATCTATCTATCTATCTATCTGTCTGTCTATCTGTCTATCTGTCTGTCTGTTTGTCTGTCTGTCTGTCTGTCTGTCTGTCTGTCTGTCTGTCAATCAATTCAAAGAATGCTATTTTTATATAGTTTTTTCTGAATGCCTTTGTCATGGGTACGCTCACCCAGGAACAACAGCTATGGCATAGTAAAACACTACCGCTTTTGTCCAAAGGGGGCTGCAAGAATTAACACAAACTAAAAGTACCTCAGTGCACCTTTAAGTTTGGTTTTACACTAAGAATAACAGCTCAAATATAAGGGAAAGATAAATTGGATCATGCTATTCTGTATGCTGCAGCTGTGTGGTTGTGTTGGTGACGTGTGCAGAGGCGTCAGTATCGATGGATGATGTTTACTCTGTTCAGACTCAGGACAGTCAACACTGAGACGCACTTTAAACATGTGACGAGTCCTGATGTTACACACCGGGAAATAACCGCTGCTCCCTAAACCCAACACCACAAATGTTTAGTTTCACTGAATCAGTGTTGGGCACTTTTGGTCTGTCGAACTTTGCATTCTGGTTCATTCCATGTTTGGGTGTGGGAGAGATTTCTGAGGTACAAGTATTCCCCCAAAACGACACCTGTTTACATTCTAGGAACAGAGTGATTATGACCCGAGTTTGAGCTGAACGAAAGGGTCAACAACCTGTAGGACTTTACCTTGGGACACCTGTGTTTGTTTCCTAGTTTCATAACATCAGTCAATATTAGTTTATGTTAACCGTGATTTAAGTCCTTCCTATTCCTAATATTTTAGCTCTATATATGTGTGTGTGTGTGTGTGTGTGTGTGTGTTTGTTTGTGTGTATGCATTTGTGTGTGTGTGTGTGTGTGTTCTTGTTTCTTTAGTGGTGACATCATAGAAAAAACAAAACTATATTTACGACAAACTTGATGCCAAAGGCCTAAATAAACTCTAGAGAATCCCGGATACATTTGAAATATCTTTGAAACACTGTCTGGTTTCCATTTCCTGTTGTTGATCTGTTGTTATTTCAGCTGTGTGGGAACGCTGATCATTCATTGGCCGGCAAATGACTGTGTGATTACATAGACCAATCAGAGGAGAGATGGATTACCCTGCTGTGTTTAATCTACTCCACTCTGTGTCTGGACCGAGACGTCTCAGCTGTTAACAATGTTAAATGGTCCAAAAACAAATGGCCTTTTTTAAAGCCATAGTATGTAACTTTTTAATATAACAGAATAGAATGTCGGTTAGATTTAAGTCAACGCCAAATGAGTTGATACAAAGTTGATTAAGCCTATTTTCAGCTCCACAAAACTCTCTGTGTTTCTCAGTATGGCAGCGTTTACAAACTGGAGAGCCCAAGAAATGTTTCAGTTGTTGATTACTACAGCTAAGAAGTTGAAGAAGTTCTGAAGATATACAGCTCCGGAAAAAATGAAGAGACCACTCCAAATGTTCAGTGTCTCTTGTTTTACTATTTATAGGCATATGTTTGAGTAAAAGGGACATTTTGGTTGTATTTTATAAACTACTGACAACTTGTCTACCAAATTCACAATACAAATATTGTCATTTAGAGCATTTCCATTAAGTTATGTAGAGATGAAGATTGAAGAGAAATCCAGACTGGTCTCTTATTTTTCTCCGGGGCTGTAGAATTAACAAACTGTAAGTTCCTCGTAGCACTTATAAATTAGTGGACAAGACGGTCCTGGTCCCCTCACTAAACGCTCCAGTGCAGCCGGGCTGAGCCTGTGTTTACTGACGCACTCAAAGGCTCATTACTAAAATCACTGAAAGCTTTTTGACGGACAGAAACCTATAGATCCACTGTGTAGGCCAGACCAGAACTGCTGTCGGATAAAGACCATGTGACGAAAGCTTCTCAAGACTCAAAACCAACAAGTTAAATCTCCACCAGAAGAGATTTAAAAAGATTAGAACAAAGAATTTAAATGGATGATAATTAACAGATTGTTTCAGAACACGACAAGGCAAAATTTAACTCAAATCAATCAAGTAAATGTTAGATCGGGCGTGGAGAGACGATGGAGAGATGGACTCATTTCCATATATTTTGAATTTGTAAAAATAAAATAAAGGTCTTGATTTTGGTTTTTGGTAGATTTTTGGTTTTTAAAGAGATGCAAATGTTTGCATAATTAGTTAGATATGACCACGTTTAAATATTAATTCAGACATTTCTGAGCTAATTACGAAACAAAAAATGATTGTTTTGATGTACAAGTACTCTGTAATCAACTGACAAAGTTTCATGAGGACATCTATAAGTTAAAGATCGTGATCCTATTAAGTTAAGTTACTTTATTTATCAATGGTTACATCGAAAATCATCTTTTCTCATCTCCCCTCTTAAGTTCCCACACTCCAGAGGGGGTCCTCACACAGGGTCAGCCATAGTACAGTTACATACATGTCAATACATTGTACTGATCCTCTTTTCTGGCCTCTTTCTTTGTGTGTGTGTGTGTGCGCTTCTGTTTCACTTATGTAAATACCTAACCCTCCTTTCCGGCCTCTTTCTTCAGGTATGACGGTGGACTGAAGCCAAGAAGTTCTCCATCACTGGAGGAAGACGAAGGTTTCAGTGACTGGACTCAGCGCAGAGAGAAACAGAGACAGCAGCAGCGTTTGCAGAAGCTAGGAATCGGCACAGAGGAGGAGGATGATGAAGAGCTGGTGATGATAAACAAGACCAGCAAAACAAACAACACCATGAAACCTGAAAATACCGTGAACAAAGCCGTACCTGAACGCATCGCAGACACAGCTGTTACTATGAAGACCAAAGCAACTGTAGGCCTAACGGAGAAGACAGGAGCCAGGGCCTTGGTTACTTCCACTACCAGACTGCAGAGACAGGAGCGGGGGGAAGAGGTGGATGGTGTTGAGATGCAAAGGCCCAATGCAGAGGTAAGGCTTCATAGACCAAACCACTGTGATGTTGTAGGTCCGTTTCAAACCAACACCTAGTTTTTACAGAACCCGGAAATTTTGGAAAAAGCTTGATATTAAATCCCGTGTTTTCAAGGTTTGAAATGTGCTTGAAATCTAAACACATTACTGGGACTACTTTTACTTTTAGGTTAATTGCTTTCACACCTATGGTTCATTAGACTCGGTGCAATTCAAGTTCAAGACGTAACATGTCAAGCGGACCAACGGAGCAGCACGACACATATTTATTTGCATTTACACTGTCAAATTTTGGGAAGGGTACCAAAATAAGCAAACGGTGCCCTACCTAAAGCGGTCCCAAAAGGGTGGTCTTAACCCTAACCCTATAGGCAAGAGTGAATAGTCTTGTATTAAGGGAAAATGTCCGTGTGCAGCTCCTTGTCAATTGTGTGGTGTTTTTCCTCTTCATTGAATTCACTTACAAGCGAACCACGACCCACGTTTTCAGTCGGATAAGAGTTTGCTGGTTTCGTCTGCACCAGGGTTCGATAAGTTTGGGACGCTCCTACTAAGGTTGCTTTCAATTTAAAGTAAATTAGGGATAGGTCCAATCCGATCCACTGGAATATCGGTATCTGGTCAGATATGGCTGCAGGGGGGCTGTGGCAAAGTGGATAGGGTGGTGGACCCGCAACTATAGGGTTGGTGGTTCGATCCCCAGTCTCCCCGCCACATGTCCAAGTGTCCCTGAGCAAGACACTGAACCCTAAATGTCTCCTGATAGTTAGCTTGGTAGCTGCTGCTGCTATCGGTGTATGAATGTGTGCTCCAGTTGTAAGTCGCTTTGGATAAAAGCGCCCGCTAAATGACATGTAGTAGTGTAGTGCAGTCCACTAATCGATTGTGTTAAATTGTGTTCAGGTGGAGAAAAGAAAAGAAGTGAAAATCTCCTTCACATCCAAAGTCTTCGTTCAGCACGACGCCAACGGACACGCCACCAAACAGGAAGTGACATCACACACGGGCAGCAAGACGAAAAGAGCCACCAGGTCTGTAGTGTGTTGTTTATGTTTCACTTTTGACCATTTATTTGAGACTTTGAGAAGAACATCTGAGAATTAATTTGCAGCATTCAAAAACGAAAGCAAATACTCAACCCTATACTCGACTTTGACAAAAGTATATAAAAAAAGGTGTCCACATAGTATCCTTGTTGTCTGCAATGGATTCCGATTCTAGTCAGAGTAAAATGAAGCTTCAAAATGTATCAACATTTCATAGAAACTCGCCATAATGCATAGAGTTCCAGAACTTCAAACTGTACTCCTGGAGAATCTGAAGTAGCCATAGCCTCCTAAGAAATGGCAATTAATTGTTGTGCCCTGTGAGGGACATGAGTCTAAGGCCTCTAAGTCAAGCGTAATTCATGCAATCTGTTTGAACACCTACTGTGTTGTCAAGAGGACATCCTGGGCTTTATATTGATACCACAGTAGTGGTGGCGTGGCTATCAGAGCACCTTATCTGTCTTTTGAAAATGGTGGACTTTGCAGATTTTGCAAATTATGTATACATTTGCATATCTGTGAAGGACACATTTAGAATGAACACCTAAATGGACCTTATATTTGTACTAGCTTGACAGAAGACATGTGTTTGCCTCCCGTGACTCACTTTAACCCCTCCCTGGTTTGATTGCAGCAGAGTGATGGAGCCAGAGGAGTCGGTGGCCATCTTGGAAACAGAGCAGCGTTTGGTGAAGATCCGTCAGAGTCTTCAGCAGAAGGAAAACCAGGAGCTGGAGCATCTGAGGCAGCGGCAGGCGGTGGAGGAGCTTGAGCTGGAAGAACTGCAGAGAAAGAGAGAGCAGCGGAGGAGAGGAAGAGAGGAGGAGGACAGACGGAGGGAGGGAGAGGAGCAGCTACGCATTCACAAAGAAGAGGTGAATGTTGTTAAGTTAAAGTCCAGTAGGCAATAACCACCTGTCAAAGAGGAGGTGATGAGAATATTTGACATGAATTTCTGATGTTTTTTTTTTTTTTTTTGCAAATTTGGCCATGCATATGAGCCAAATATGTTTCCCAGTGGCTGGTTGGATGTCCAATGGTTGTTATTGTGATAGCCAAAACTACTTCATAATAAGATGTTTTTTTAAGCTAGAGTTTGTGTCATTGTGCCCTCTAGTGGCCAATAAATGAACTATTTTAGCTTTAAAAGTAAATATTCAGGGGTGCACTCATGGTGTAGTAGGTTAGAGCTAAAGTAAGAGTTGCAAGATTGTTCTTGCAACTCTAACTATCAGACTCATGTGTACGATACAGTACTGTTTAGCTTAACCAGTGTTGTTGTATATTCTCCCAGGAGGAGAGAAAGCAGATGAAAGAAGACATTGAGCGCCGGAGGTCTGAGGCAGCGCAGAGAATCAAGAGCCTGAGTACGAGCAGCAGCGACGGAGACGAGATGTTCAGTCCCTTCAGCCCCAAAGCTCCAACACACAAGGTACAATAACACCTGATACATCTACTAAATCAATAAGGTACATGAGTGACTTTGAGTTTAAAGAAGAGGTTGTTTAAAAATACAATATCTCATCATTATTAAATATTTAAACAATAGCTCACGACAGGCTGTGGAATGTGCTCATTATACCACAGTCAAGGGGCGTTGATATTTACATATACATCCATTTGTTTACAAACTACCTGCGTTACTTCCTCAGTCGCGAAGTGAAATGGAACTATACAAACTGATGGACGTCATAGCAGTTGTATACGCCCATTATACAATATATACAATTTAAGACAACTGTTGTATAACACCTGCTGAACTACAAGGTGCTTTAACTAAATTACAATGGGTACAGCGTTTAGTCTGCAAGCAAAAGTTGATGTTGCTTTTTAAAACCCGTAGACAAACCTGATGACAAGTAACTGCTTTACCTTCTCAGAAGATGGGTTCAGGCTCTGCGTGTAAGTTGCATGTATGTGTGTTTGTGTGGGTGTTTGAAAAGCCAGCGTCTTCTGGCATCACCAACAGCATGTTTAGAAAATGTAACGAAAATAGACTACATAATAACAAGTTAAGATCTTGTCTGGAGCGCCTGCTGTCCTGAAATATACTTTTTATTTATTCTCGCTCACGATTTATACAAAGAAAGAAAGGCTTCTGGCTTAGTCTACGGATTTGAAGTCAGTGATTTTGGATGGAAATCTTATGTGCATGACACTGCATGTGTGTTCTGCTCCTCAAGGTTTAAGCAAGAACAGACAAAAGAGATGTACACACACTTTTATATGCAAATTCAAATAAGAATTGTATAAAAAAGGAATGATTTGTGTCAAACTTTTTTCCTCAGTTGTGTTTGACTGTTCAAGATCTTCATGACATTTCTTTGATGAATTTATTCCGCACGTCACGACTACAAACAATTTATTTTTCTCTGCATCAATATATACCAAACAAGGTTTCACACAAACCTGCCAATACAACTGGGTTGGATAGAAGATGGATGAATCTGTAGATACAAATACGTGTATCTATCGTTCAGTCCATATCCGTTCTGAAATTTAAAAGAAAAGAAACCGAAAAAATTACCATACAAAACATTCCATAGCTGGAAAATCCGGCTGATATTTTCCACTTTCATGTCTTTACATTCACCCTTTGTTTGCCTCTGAAAAAGTGTGTTTCCATATTGATGTTTTTTCTCTATGACAGAATTTGTGCAGGTCTTTGGCCAAAACACAGACACAAACTGTTGTAAAGACACTCCTGAAACCAATTTTTAAAAAGTCCTGTTCCTCTGATGTATTAATTTCCTTTTTCTCGTGTTACAGATCACAGAGAGAACAGAGTCGCTGAATCGCTCGCTGAAGAAAAGGTAAAAATATCCTCCTCAGACTTACAGCTACAGCAGACACTAACATTAAAACTACTATTTTCTGTAATACCATTTTTTCTCAGAAATTATCGAATGAATATACAAATTTGGCAATATCTACACACTTATGCGTACATTATATACAATACATACATATACATACACAATAAAACTTTATACATTATTTTTGTAGGAACATTTTCAATTACTTCTAATTAACTTCTTCCACAGCATATACAGTAGATGGCCCGAAAAAAAGTCAAACATTTAAAAAAGGCCCTAAGGCCCCTAGAACAAACAGGGCAGGTGCTGTCTCCTTTGCAAAGTGAGTTCAGGTAGAATTAATGGAACCGTCCCCTGATTTTAACTGGTTGTATTTTGTCTTGTTTTCAGTAACAGTTTCAAGAAGACGCAGCCTCTGGTCCTGCTGCCCAAGATCGATGACAAGCTGGAGCAGTACGCGCACGCAGTGGAGGCAAGAACACACACACACACATGCACACACACACACATGCACACACACACACACACACACACACACACACACACACACACACACACACACACACACACACACACACACACACTAAAAGACACAAACTAAAACACACATAGGCACACACATACACCCACACACACACACAAACTGTTGAGGTAAACACACACTGCAAACTCAGCAACAGCAGCAGATGACCCTTTTGACTCTCATTGTTGTAAACCAGTCGCCGGGTAGAAGATGATTTGTGGTATAATTTGTGTGTGTGTGTGTCTGTGTGTGTGCGTGTGTGTGTGCGTGTGTGTGTGTGTGTGTGTGTGTGTGTGTGTGTGTGTGTGTTGCTACGGCGATCACTCTAATCTCTATAACACCTGGACCGATGACATCACAGCTGGTTGCTCGGTGACAGATACATGACTGGAACACTGAACTCTTTATTTTGGTCTTTCCGCTTCATGTTTTTACACTGTTCACCTCAGGCGGTTCTCATGACGATAAACAGCTCAGAGAACGACCTCTAGGGTTAACACAAGACACCTTTAATTCATGGAAAGCTTTAAAAAGTAACTGTGGTTAAATAAAAAAGTGCAGTAAATTATAGAAATTACATTGTTTTACCATAAAGTAAAACAGTAGAACAATCAAGGATGAGGGCCGTTTTGAGGAAGAAGAAAATTACATTTCAAGAGAAAAAATCCTAATATTTCTTAAGTTGAAATCATCAAATGTTTCTACTGGAAAAAATCACACAACACTCATCACAATGTGTTCAGAAATATTCATTTGTAAAGCAACTAGTAAAATCCACAGTAGAATAAATTAGCACTATAAGGAGTGCAATACCCTATTAATTTTATTATTATTTGATACATAAATATTCATTTTAATTGTAATTATTTTTGTTGTGCAGACCTCCCATGAGGTGCGGTCAGTGAAGGCTCTGAGCAACCTGCCCAGCTCTCCTGAGGTCGTCGCTGCAAAGAAAAACCTGTTTGAAGCCGGAGACGTCTGGAGCCAAAGTCCCACCAAGGCAGCATCATGCAAGGTGAGAAAAAAACACTAAGAACTGCTCCAACCCCTAAACTGGGACTTAAGAATTATTTCATTGCCAATGACTGCTGCTGTAATTGTTGTGCATATGACAAATAAATATTATTGAATCTTGAAATCACATATTTCTAATCACCATACTTAATCTTATCTCTAATTTCTATTCTTCCACCACATTTTTAATGTGCTCTATCACTGTTGCATGCAAAAACATAGTAAGCATCCCTAAGATTTTTGATACCAACCCATAGGGGGCTCCACAAATGCCAGAACCATTTACACAACAATAACACAATGTTTGAAAGGCCACGCCCCTCAGCCCATAAGTCCGATTATCTTGAACATTTTACAATTTTAATTTAAACTATCCTACCAACAACAAATGCTTTTCTGGAATTTTAAGAGTAGATACAAGCTTCTCACAGGACAGAGAGGCTACATTTAGCAGACATACACTTTAAAGGTGGATTCAGTGATTCTGGAGAACGTTTGTTGTCAGAATCACTTTTTGTAGAAATCATGAAATCGTGAATACATCCTCACTATCTGCTACCTGTCCGTGCTTTGTGTCTGCTGGAAAAAAAATCCAGTGTTAATAAACAGCCTAGGCTCTGTAAAGGGGCATGTTGCTGGCTACGGTGGGCCCCTACATACCAGATGGTACAATCTCCAGAATCGCTGACTCATGTGTGAGATGTGTACCTATAAAAGCAACAGACTAAAAACTCTTTGAAACGGATGAAAACCTTTATTATTATCTGCTGTAGGACGTTGAGGGGTTGAAGGTGGGTGTGGCCGGACTGATCACTCAGTGGGTTAAAGGTCCGGGTGACGACAGCCGACAGTCGCCCAGTAAACCAGCAGTAAGTCACAAACTCAGCATCTTACATTCTCCTCATCTTCTTCCTCTGAAATTTTTGTGACTGAAATTAGAGTCATGATTCATTAAGAAATAATGGCTAAATCAGCTAAAAATGCCGTTAAATATTATATTTTGTTTTATTTTAAATTAGCAAAAAACAAGAAGAATGTTTTGGTTTTTGATTAAACAGTAAAAAACAGTTTAAAAGTTAATTAAAATATAATTATTTTTGTTTAAGATTAAACCAGTGGTTCTCCATTTTGTATTTGCTCAATACATTCCCCCTCTCAACTGCTCACATGGTTTACATTTTTTTAATATTTTTTTTAAGTCTAAAGAGCATGCAATTTTTTTTTTTTATGAAAAAGCAAAAAAAAAACTCAGCCTGTTCTCTCCTATGAAACATCTTGGGACCCTGACGAAATGATCATATGGCTCTTTTGGGGCCCTAGACCCATGTGGGGACCTCTCCGGACTAAAGTTAGTTATCTGTTTATAAAATAGTTGAAAGAAGCTTCGTATTCATACTATTCTGACTGACAGTGATGTGGTGCATTCAGGTGCAGCTTTAAAGTTATGTGAGGTTTCCCTCTTGTGGAGAAAAACAATACAACAATTTCAACACAGATTCTTCATTTGCTGGATTCACTTTATTGTTTTCACATAAAATGAATTATTTATTAAATACAAATTGATGAGGAACAAACTCATGTTTAATTATATTACAGATATAGAAATAGTATGTGGAATTAATGCAAAATTAAAAATTGAAGTTTACTTTAGGTCAGAAAAGGAATTTTGAACTAATCTGGCTGCATTTGTATTAGGCATTTGCAATAGGATCAGAATATATGGAAAAGCAATGTGAATACACTATATTGGTATCCATGTGACAGCCTGACCAACATTTCAGAATATGGATAATGTTTGTGTTATTGATTATTGATTATTGGTGGATTTTTTTCAGGACGTGAAACCTGGAGACGTTATGCAGAAAAAGAACATGTGGGAGGGGATTAGAGACTCATCGTCAGGGCAACACAGCAAAGGAGCTAAGGTGAGCACACATACTCACTCACTCACTCACAAACACACACACACACACACACACACACACACACACACACACACACACACACACACTCACTCACTCACTCACTCACTCACTCAAACACACAAACATGGGCATGGACACACATACATAGGTGAGAAGATATTATTGCTGAAATCACACACAATGGTACAGATATGGTCGATACAGAGTTCAACTGTTTAATGTTACAGGACAAGTTATATATTGACAAATTTGCATATCTATTATCTATTTGAGGGCGACCGTGGCTCAGGTGGTTAAGCTGGTTGGCCAATGATCCTAGGGTTGGCGGTTCGATCCCAGCCCGGCCACTTGTGTCATGGTCGTTGTGTCCCTGGGCAAGACACTTCACCCACCTTGCCTCGTGTGAATGTGTATGACTGCTGTATGTTTGAGGTGGTGGTCGGAGGGGCCGATGGCGCTGAATGGCAGCCTCGCTTCTGTCAGTCTGCCCCAGGGCAGCTGTGGCTACTATGGTAGTTTACCACCACCGGTATGACTGTGTGTGAATGAATGGAACCTGGAACCCTGTAAGCGCTTTGAGTCACATAGAAATAAAGCGCTATATAAATCCAATCCATTATTATTATTATTATTATTATTAAAAATTTCTGGAAAATGTAAGTAATCAATTGGCAAAGATAATGATGCAATCTTCTATTTATCTTTTTTTATCATATGCACCTACCTTAAAGTGAACAAAATGTGTCTCTTCTCTCTTCAGAACTCAGCTGTTGGTAAAAAGTACAAATTTATCGTCACCGGTCACGGAAAATATGAGAAGATTCCTGTGGATGACGAGGACAGAGGAGAGTTCACTAACGGAAAGAATGGTGAGAAACACATGAAAGTCTTACGCCATGTTCACACTAGACGCTACAAACTGCCTCGTAGAAGGAACTTTTATGATGAAATTTAAAAAAAAGGTTGGTTGGATAAATGTACTTGTCCACCACTGAGTAAAGGTATGTCCCATTTGTATGCCTATACTGCATTTAAACTATATACTTTTTATGATAAGCTGCAGTATGTAGAACAGCAAAAAGATTTGGAACACGTGAATTCACTAGTCAAAAAATGGCAGAAGTTGTTCAAATCAAACTTTATTTGTAGCACCTTCTGTACAGAACGCTTTACATGAGAAAACAATACAATGCATAGTGCGTCACTTCAAAATAAAAGACCAGTGATGAGATAACACAGGGAAAAGTAAATACAGGAAGTACATTATCTGTTAACAAAGTAGTCACAGTTGGTTTTACTATGTAAATACTAAGATGTAAGATAAGTACTATTCATTATACAGAATATATATTTTGTATATATTTTTTTTCCTTATAAAATACCTCTTACAAAGTGCAGACTGGTTCTTGTAATAATTACCAGTTGTTTCAATATAATAAAAAATAAAGGACATAAGAAACTTTTATTGGTTTTGAAATGTATTTATTTATTGCCAGATTAACGTCCAATTAATATGTATAACAAGTTTTCCAAATGTTCAACTTCTGGATCAAACAAATATCAACCCTCCAACAATTTATTTTGTTAAAACATTTTTTTTTATTTATTTTGTCTTTTCTTGGGACCAAAACACTTCATCATTGAAAATTTGCATTGATTTTAGATGTGTTTTCATTTATTTTCTTACCAATTTAAATTATTTACCCAGTTTATTTTTTCATTGTTTTTCATTTACTTATTTAGTTCATATATTCCTTTAGGTCCAAAGTAAGGAAACCTTTTTTTTATTTTATTTTTTTAATAAACAAACTACTTCGTAATATACATTTTTCATTGATCTTAAATATATATATATATATATATATACAGTATATATATATACAGTATATATATATATATATTTATTTTTTAACACCAGAACATTAAACTCATAATGATCAGACAGACCATGAAACCTGCAATCGATATGGATTGGAAAATCATTCCCCTTCTACATAAATGAATTGTAACAGCTAATAAGTGTTCAACATTAGAAAGAAACTTTAAATTAAGATTAGAGCAACTCTGCTTATTCGATTTTAAAAGGTGACCTTATTTCTTAAAACTACCTTGACATGTAAAACAACCAAAAACTCCAAAAAACACACAATCATTATAAATTAATACATATATAATTAGAAAAACAAAATCGGCACATTCAAAAAAAAGTAATTAAACTAAATCAAAATTCACCCTGCATTACGTCATCTAAATAACCAGTCTGTGGATCTTGAGTTTTGACCCCTACACAGTTACACAGTCCACTGTCCCATAGACATCCCATCATGGCCGCTCTTCACTGTTCTTCTCTATCAACTTACATCAGCTTTTATTTTAGCCGCCTTCTTCAAGTCACAATGAAACCAACAACATTTTCTTACAAGTTAAATTATCTACAGCTCCGGAAAAATGAAGAGACCAGTCTGTATTTTTCTTAAATCTTAATCTCTACATAACTAATTGAAAATGCTCTTAATGACAAAAAATGTATTGGAATTTGGTAGAAAGGTTGTCGGTTATTTATACCAAAATGTTCATTCTACTCCAACCTATGCCTATAAATATTAAAACAAGTGACACTGAGCATTTGGAGTGGTTTCTTAATTTTTTCCAGAGCTCTATTTACTAAGGAGTGCATTACTGTCTGTATAACATTCGTTCTTTCATTTAAGTCCTTAAAGGGACACTGTGTAACATTTTAAGTAATGTATTTGCTAAAATCAATATCCTCATTCATAAATATGTCCTCATTGGTGTAAAATCACCTCTGCCAATAATCTGAATTATCCTCCTGAGCGGAGAATTACAAATATTAATATTACATTTTGTACATTGAGCAGGGAAGTCTTATGGAGGCATCCATGTTTTTGGAATGTCATCAGGTGCATTGTTAAAAATTTAGAATTGTTCTTGTCCTTGAAGGCCGCTGTAGCTTCTGTTATTATTCAAAAGGGGTGGGGTTACCCAGGGAGCGTTGCATTCTAGAACTTTCTTGATTATGTCATGTTACACACTGCCCCTTTAAGTCCTTATTTTATCAACTATATAGTACCCTCAAAACAATCAACAACAAAAAAGTTGTGCTGATGGCAAAACACTATGTCGTCCTCACAGTCCCTTAAGGCAACATGCTGCTTTTTTATAGATGCAAAATAAATAAATCCTTGCGCAACTCTACATATTGAAAATGAAAAATTATGTTGTTAATCTTAATTATACCGGAAGTAATGAGGTAGTGATTTTTAGAACATAGAGTCTCAGTCCTCTTCACAGCAGACCCAGGTTAGAATCCAGCCCGGGTCGTTCTCTGCATATCATTCTTTGCCCCATTTCATCTCTTTCTCTCCGAACTATTTAATAAAAGCATAAAAATGCCAAGAAATTATCTTGAAAAAACCCTCTTTACTGGTTAAAAATGATGACATTCTGTACATTCATATAATCATCTTGCACTCCTTAAGTATTTTGAAAATAAATTGAACAATTAAACAATAAATACATTTCACATTCCTCTCCTGCCTGCTGCCCCAAAATCCAATAAAACAATTTTTTTGTATTTATTTTTGTAATTAGTGGTCTCCCTTAATTGCATTACGTCCGACCAAGGTCAAATTAAGATGCTTTTAAATACTTTTAAATGTTGTTTCATTGCGACTGTAACAAAACTTAACCATCTGCAGCCTAAATATATATTTTATATAACACAAACACATCCATTACCATTTGTCAGAGGTCTTACCCTAAGGCAAGTAGCACCATTTTGAATAAAACCGGATATCAATATGATCATTTAAGAGAAATTTTTGAAGTACATTTCTGTGCATAAAAATACAGATATTGTGAAAGATCTGTTTTGATGTATTACTTTAAGTTGACTTTTATACTTAAAGGTGCTCCAAGGAACTTTCAGTTTGTGTGAACTATAGCGCCTCCCTTTGGACAAAAGCAGTACTGTTTTTACCACGCCAGCTGTTGTTCCTGGTTGAGCGTATACCCATGACAAAGGCATTAAGAAAAACTAGATAAAAATAGCATTATTTTCACGGATGGTCTCGTTTGCTGTTATGTGTCATTTATGAACATCAGAGGAAAAATTTGACTGTTTTAGAAATATTCAAAAGTTCCTCGTAGCACCTTTTAAAAAGCAACTGTTTATCATAAATAACATCACAATTCTTGACTGCCTTAATATTAACACAATCAATTCTCTTTACAAGAACCGAACATATTCAGATGCATAACTTTACCATCTCCATTTATTGTGAACTTGTGTTGAAAGGAACAAAATGAGAAGCTCTGAATTTACTTAAAACATAACAGCTTTAATCCGATGTGACGTCTGAATGACTTTAAGACAAATGTAGCTCTCTTTCTTTCCAGCTAACACACAAATACAAACATTCAAAAAAAACTACCAGTCACACAAATGCAACACAGAGCATTTGTCAAGTATAAAGATCATGGCCGAGTTTTTTTTCTACACAAACACTTCCATAAAACGCCATTCTTTTCACACGAAAACTAAGAATTCTGCAAGATTTCTGCACCTGTACATTAAACATATATAATTTTTTTTTCCTTTACATTTTTGTCTTGGCTCTTTTTTCTTTAATATATATATATAAATGTATATGATTTTATTAATTAGCTTAAGTAGAATGGAACCCCCTTGCTGTTTTATTAAAGTCTTTTTTCTCTCCTTCATCACATTTCCGTCCAATCAGACCCATTTCAAAAACGGTTGACATTTTCGTGACCGGTCTAGACGCTGCCTCTTTAAGCCTTTTGGCGTCAAACTTTGGACTAAATAGCAGCACAGGCAGCCGGTGTGCAAACGAAGGTATCTCTTTCTGCTCATCCTTTGCCTTGCCCTCTTGCGGCTTCTCCTTCTCTTTTCCTGTCTCGTTCTCCTTTTCGGTTTTGTTCAACTCTATCTGCTGCATAATGTTCTCTGCAGTGGAGAACATTTTGAATAGCACCGCGTCCCACATCTTTAAGGCTATGGGAGGGGCTTCGGTTTGGTTCCCGTCTTGAGTTACAGGCTTGTCGACGGCCTTCTCATCTGGCTTTTTCACTTTGTCACTCTGCTGGTCCTGCTGCCCTGCACCGGGGGCCACTGCCGCCTTCTGAGAAACCATCGCTGGAAATTCTGGCTCTTCTTGCTCCACTACCATGTGCTTCTTGAGCCTGGACCATCCGCTCAGTTTAGATTTCACTCCCTTCGGCTTCTGTATGACTTTCAGGAGGGGTTCGGCTACCGGGAAGGAATCGTCAACTTGCTTTTTCTCAGGTGTTTTCTCAGGTGCTATCACTGCTGACTCTTCTTTCTTATCTTTACTTTTGTCTTCACTTGCTATTAACACAGTAGCTGCGGCCTTTACAACCGAAACAGGACTTGGCTTGGATACTTCGATTTTAGGCACGGAGGCAACTACAGGTTTGGGAGTCTCTTTCTGATCAGGTTTCTGCTCCACCGTCTGGACTTTATCTCTGCCTAAAAGTTTTCTCACAGCCTTCATAGGATCCTGGTCGTCCCCTTTGGGTAAAGGACGTTTGACTTCAGGAGTTTTTGGCTTAGGCTTAACTTCTGGAACTGGTACTGGCGTTTCAACCTTCCGTTTCACCTCTTCCGTTGGAGGTTTAGCCTTTGGCATTTCTTGAATCACCGTTGTTTCTTGTTTTGCTGCAACCTGACTGGTAACGGTTCTTGTCTCTTTTGTAAACACTGTTGCCACGGTGTCAGATGCTTGCGAAACAATAATTATAGGGACAACGGGGGCGGCAGCAACTTTCTCCTCTTTCGGAGGTGGTTTTACATCTACTTTGGGGGTTTCTTGGACTTTAGGAACCTCAATTGTAGATTGTTCCTTCATAGATGGTTCTTGGATGGGGGGTTTCTCTGGTGTTACTTTAACCTCCTCTTCAGTTTGCGTTGTAATACCGGCGATACCAAACGCTGGAGTATAAGTTCTGATTCCCCCATAAGCAGCGTATTCCGCCGGTGTCAACCCACGATAGGTAGACCTTGATTTTTGAGCCACTTGGGTTGGAGTTTTAGGTCTCTGGAAGGGAACAGGTGACACACCAGACGGGGATGGCCCATACGTTGGTGTCCTTGGTCTTTTGTAGCCAAGGGATGTGGTCAGAAGTCGGGATGCTTCAAAAGTTGGAGTCTTAGGCCTCGGCTGGCTGACAGAAGTCACTGCTGCTGGTGCTCCCGGCTCAAATGTGGGAGTTTTAGAGCCAGAAGGAGCAGTTACGATCTTTTCCTTCATCAGATCGGGCTCTGATTTTGACTTTGTTATACTTGGTTGTTGAATTGGTTTAGCTGCAGCGGGTGGTATCACTGCATGAACGTCCCCATTCAGTATCGTTTCAGCTGGCTTTTTAGGCTTTTCAGTGGTCTTCACACTTTGGGAAGCGGACAAACTACTTGCAGCAGATACTGTCTGGGGCGTTATTGACTTCTCTGGTTCGACGTTGATTGGCGACACTGCAAACAAGAGAGGATTGGGTCTTGAGACTTCAAAGCTGGGCGTTGCGGCCCGAGCGGTGTGGTACGCTGGGGTTCTGGGGCGTCCTGCTGCAATTCTTGTTGTTTGTAGCTCATAAGTTGGTGTTTTAGCTCTGACTTCAGAAGTCGGAGTCTTTACTCTTTTGATTTCAACTGCTGGAGCAGCTATCTTGATATCAGACGTTGGTGTGGCTCGTTTTAATTCAATTGATGGAGTGACTCTTTTGGTTTCCAAAGTTGGGGTTTTTCTCTGAGAATCTGTGCCCAATAGATTAGGCTGGGACGTTGGTGTGGGACCTCTTCTGACATCAAATACTGTACCCAAATCTTGTTTAGTTTCTGTCAATGTACTTTGAGTCACTGCGCTGCCAATAGCGGTTAATCCAGCGGAGTCATAAACCGGCGGGGTCTTGGACGACTCGTAGTACGATGTGCTCGCCGTGTACATTCTGATCTGAGGGACGTCAAACATCGGTCTGGGAGATCTCGAACGTTCTGTTGCTTTGAACGTTGGTCGTGGACTTTTGGATTTGCCGATTGGGGTCAACACAGTGAGCGGGCGAGTCATGGCTTGAGCAGGTGGTGCTACGTAAGGAGTAGGACCTAAACTTGAGGGCTTTGGCTGTGGGGTTCCTACGGTTGCAGCAGGTCTAAGCCCGGCATGAGTATCACCACCAAACGTTGACACTTTCACTTCAGTGGCCGGTACCGTTGCCTCAGTCAGGGATATTTGGGGAATCCCAACCTGGGCAGCAACTGGCCCCGGAGTCGGCCCTGTCCCATATGAGGACACTGGGGTAGCCTGCTGCGGATAAGAGTACTGCGGCGTCGACACCATTTGAGGTGAGTACCGCGCCGGTCTGCCGCCAAAACCTCCACGCTGCGGGTACGGGGACGCCACATGTTGATACAGCGGCCGGACGGTGAACCTGGACGGTGGGGGCTGGACATGGAAGAGGCTGTAGGGTGTCTCCGGGGTCTTTGGAGGAGTGGAGTGGTCACTGTGCTCGAGGTCCGGGCTTGCTTCGTTCACAGGGGAAAGGCTGGAGCGGAAAAGCGCGACGGACTGCGCTGTTGTAACGGAAGTCTTTTTCTTGGCGGTTCTCTTGAGGAGTTTCTGAAGCCGAGCGTTGTCCTTTCCAGGCTTGGGCAGCAGCGGAGGGGGGTACTGCTGGCAAAGCAGGCCCAACTGGTTCACAGCACCATAAGCGACAGCCATGAGCGCTACAGCACCCTAGGTAGAGGGGGAAAAAATCAAAAACTGTCATTGTGAGGCAGGATCAAAACATTTTGTCAGTTGTAAAGTTTAGGCCTAATAATGTCTTGAATCAAGACTAAAAACTGTACAACCTCTTGCTAAGATTTTTGCACATTGGAAAACATTTATTTTTTAAATTTGTCTTGGCATGAAATTTATAATTCAAAAAAAGTTACTTAATAGTAAGTTGGACCTCTGTATAATTGTCTATCTATATATTTAACCTTGTCTATTTGTGTCTTTTTGCAGATCTGTATCATGATGATTACTGAGAAGTTGGCTCTTCCCATCTTGATCCAACAGAAACACACACACTGGCTATAGAGACTAAAAGGAGCAGTATTCACAGACTCAATATTTCATTTGTTATCTGTTAAATTACTTTTTCAGCTTCTCTCAGTTGGGCGAGTACAAACCAAAAGGATAAGCCCAAATGTACTGACCATCAAATGTTGATATTTAATCAATTTCCTATTTGCATTTGTATTTTTTCGGTCAATATGTTTCTATTATTATATATATATACCGTGTATGTGACCGTGAGCTTACATTCCCCACTACAGTGTTTAGGTGAATCATTCCTAATGTCTGGTCGACCCTTGTATTATGGTGTGTAGTGAAACTTAAAGGGCTTTTTGAATAGAAAAAGTTTGCCTTTTCAAATCAGGTAGAATTTTTTTTTTTTTTTTTATTTATTTAATACAGGGACAGTGCATATTATCAAACATTTCTGTCAATATGCCAGAATTAGCCAGAAGGCTATTTTTCATCTGCAGTCCCTAGACAGATGGTAAAAGTCACCCTAAAAGAAAATAAGTTACACATTTATATAACACAACATGCCTATAGTAAAACGTACTATTAAAAAGTAAGTAAAGTAAAAAGTACTATTAAGCTAAAATATACAATAAAAACACAGCAGAGCAACAATCTGACAACAGCAGACAATAACATGAACAGGTTAATGATAATGTAGACAGCTCTGGTTATCAATGAGCCATTTCTTTAACTGGCGTTTGAATGACCTATATGGGTTCAAATTTCTGATGGCTATGGGGGTGAGGTTCCACTCAGTAGCTGCACGAACAGAGAAAGAGGTATGGCCAAATACACTCTTCCTAAAAGGGATAATACAATCTCCCCTCGCTGAAGCTCTAGTTCTGCTGTGATCAGCTGTTCGGATGTTGACAAACTGATGGAGCGGAGGGGATGATAAACTGTGACTGATTTTATAGACAAGACATAGATTTGAATATTTGACCATGTTTTCCCATTTGAGTAATCTGTGCTTTTGTAATATTGGACAATGATGAAATCTACAAGGTTTCTTGTCCAGGATTTTAACAGTTCGTTTGTAAAGTGATTGTATAGGTTTCAGGGATGTAACAGTAATTAATGGTTCACACTGTATTACGTCATATGATCTGCACTTCAACTTTGGCTAAAAACAATCTGAAACATCTGACAACATACTTTGTCGAAAACAAAAGAATTTCATACTAATAACAATAATAACACTGAAAGTATTAGAGCTAGGCCAAAGCGTAAGAGTAAACACTCTGCTTCGCATCGGGCTGAAGAACGCCCCTTAACTGTGGTATAATGAGCACATTCCACAGCCTGTCGTGAGCTATTGCTTAAGTATATCAAGTCTTGGATTAGCCTTGTAGTTAAGGCCTAGGGGTGTCCTCGACTAAGAGTTGCATAGGAAAATCTGATTGGTCAAATCTTGCTTATAGTCGAGTAACAGTCAAATAATTTCCACATTGTCATTTTGTGAACTTGGCAACCATTTTTTATCACACCATGGAACACCCAATTACAGTTTGTCTTCTTGACTTGGCATAAGAATTCATTTAATTGCGACTAAATCTACAATTCATGCACACTAAGAGATTGATCAGAAGTTTATGAGTTATTTGAACATGTAACTTGTTGCTGCCTCTTGGCCAGGACTCCCTTGAAAAAGAGGTTTTTAATCTCAATGGGACTTTCCTGGTTAAATAAAGGTTAAATAAAAATAAAAAAAAAAATTCAAATTTGTATTAACAGTATAATTCTGATAATTATACTACAATAAGCGATGTGTCATGCTAAATTGGGAAAGACTAAGCAATCCCATGTAAATTCAGACATTCAGCTCACCCCATGTAGCCAGAATAGTACGATCCTGTTTTATAACCAAATTTTGCGACTATTATGACCTGTGAGATTGTCAGTCAAATCAGGCTCCTTCTCTGGAATCCTCAAATAGTCTAAATTATCAGAGTCATCCCTATTGAGGACATTAACTTGTTATCTGTTACATTGCAACAAACTTCACTACGTTGAGATTACCCTGTGTATGTTTGTAGTTTTACTCAGTGTTGCCTTCAGCCCAGTGTCTTGACTGCTGCAGACATTTTCCGCCTTTTAATACATTTCTGATTGTATGTGTTTATAACCACTTTTTCTTGAATAAATTAAAATGATTTTCTACTTTTGCTGAGCCCTCCATTTTGTTTCATTTATTAATATAGGAAAAAAAAACTCCCGCACACTGTCTCTCTCTCGTTGTCTCGCTGATTTAAATGTATACAATAGAAAGCAACAATTCGCTCAAACAACCTTCATTATTCTCAAATATTAATAAATTGTCTAACTACTATCATTTTGCATCAAAAGTGTCAACTAATGGTAACACTTTACAATAAGGGTACATTAATTAACTGTTAGTTAATGCTTAGTTGATGCTATTAGCGGATAGTTAATGTGTACGTAATGCTTATTAGGCATCAACTAACTGTTAACGCTTGGTTATTAACATTTAGTCAGTACTTGGTTAAGCATTAACTATGTTTAGTTAACTAATGCTGTGTAAAGAATTTACTAAGCACAACAGTTAGTTAATGCGAAGTTGATGTTTACCAAGCATCAACTAAGCAGTTATTAGCAGTCAGTTAATGTGTATAAAGCTTTAATATAAGCATAACCTAACAGTTAAATAATGTACCCTTATTGCAAAGTGGTACCTTATAAAATATTACATTTAAGAAGAAGTTTTTCCATTGGATTCTGATGGAAAGTTTCCTCTAGACACATATTGAGGATGACTGATCATGTTTGTGTGAGTGCTGAATGCTCTTCATAATAGTTAGGGTTAGGTTTTAGGCAAGATATCACTGGTAGCTAGAAAACTCAGCACAGGAGATTTTGAGCTGAACTCTCCCTGGATGAAGTTACCATCTCACAGCTGATCCTTGTGGAAGCTTTTTCCTCGGCCTAATTTTAGTTTGAAGGCAGCGAGGAGGCCCAGCCAATCACCTGCTCCCCCTTATTTAAGACTCTTGCTTTTTACAGGCTGCATTACTTTCCACGAAAACAGTAAATCAGATGAGACGGAGCCTTTGAGGCGCGCAACAAGAGAACTGTTTAAAACAGATTAATATAAATCACCCACATTATACTTTTTTAAAGATTATTGTTTGGCATTTTCAAGCTTTATTAGATAGTACAGAGACGGGGGGATGACCTGCAGTTAGGGTCCACGGGTCGGATTTGAACCCGCGACCACTGCAACGAAGGCTGGAGCCGATATAGTACACGCTCTATCCACTGCAGTTGGATAACTTGTATTCTAAGGAGTAGAGCCAATGTTTCTTGTTTTCAGTTTCATTTTGGCCGTTTCTTTTATGTCTTAACAGCTGCTGTGCTCAACTTTACAATGCCAATACAAAGTTTATTTGACCCGTGTTATTTAAAGGGTCCAGGGGTCAAAGGTTTCATTATGACCAATGCTCCAAATTCATACAATGATTACAGATGTAGGTTAATGTTCTGTTGACGCAACCCTTAAATGGTAAGAAAATGCCAGTTTAACCATAAAAACATGCAACATAATTTGTCTTTTTCAACATACCCAAAACAAATAAAAAACATTGAAGATGTAGCCTTTCCTCAAGTGTTACTAGTGGTGGAGCAAAAAAAATGCAAAGTTTGTCCTGGGGGTGGCGCTACAAGAAAAGTCATGCGATCATTAACAGTTTAAAATGCTTCATTCTCTGTGGAGTTGGAGAATGATAATCTGCTTGTTTTCATTTAGACATTTCTTCAGTGCCAGGCTTAACTTTGTCGTCATGATGGGGGAGCAAGAGGAAAGGGTAAGAGTTCAACAAAATCATTAGGTTTCATCCCCGAAGGATCATAAACATCTGTAGAAAATGTTATGTAAACCTGTCCATTGATTGTTGACATATCAAACTCTAGATTAAGATCATGCTTGCTACTTGTGGAGGGTGCGAAGAATAATAATATATTTATAGAAATCAGAATAAATGTCTCCCAATTTCATGGAAGTCTATTTAGCTTTGATCGACCAATCAATGTATTACATTTCTAACAAAGACAGAGAAAAGTAGAACTTCTTTTTGGTGGATGGTGAAAAAACTCTAACAATGGATCTTTGGTGCATAATAGCAACATCCCTGGCCATGAAACAATTAAATGGACTTGATTTTATTAGTTTAAATAAGTATGATTCATGATTTCTAAATAATTAAGAGACATTTACTTAATATTTTCAAAAATGTTAAGTTTAGGTTTAAGTTCATTTAACTAGGTTCTGACAGGTTAGTTATACTTCATACAAATTGTTGTTGCTTATTGTAACAAGGATTATATTATGAGAGTGACGTTTTTCAGTGTTTCACTAGCACAACAGTGTGAAAAGCATGCACTTTATAGAACAAAATGTCCAGGTGCAGCAGCTATTATACATGTATATGCATTTTTCTTTTTACATTTGATTTGCATTAGCTGTATTAATAAAGGCTTTTCAACTGTGTGCCTTGGTGTTCACACTCTTCTGCAATAGATTAAATAGTTAAATGAAGGATTTGCACTTTGACCAGAGAGGAATCTTGCATGCGAGGGTCTGTGAGGTTACAGTTTTACAGGCCGAGCTTTATTTTGCATCTTTGTCGTGTCAGGATCCTCTCACGTCTCTTCCTACATAAATACACCCATGTGGAGGTGTGTATATATATCTGCTGAAGTGTGAAAGTGAATGCAGGGCATCTGATCCCTTGACATCACTAGCCCAATGACACTGGATAGGTCCATCAGAAATACAGTGCCACTGAGAATATAACCACTAACACTAGAGGACAAGAATGGTGAAGAAATTAGCTTAGAAAAATGTTGGTTTGTTATTGTTTTTTCAGTTTTTCTATCACCCCCCAATAAGGTCCTTTTTGTTCCCAAAACACTGCACAATTATCACGTAATATCAATATATCCGCCAATTTGATCTTAAAATAAAAGTTACATAAGTTAGAGTCTATCCAGATCCCTGACATCATAGGGAAACATTTGCTTAATATCCTCGGTTTACTATGTGTGTCACCGCACTGAAATGTAGGCCAGATCTGGTAGAGGTTTTTAAAGGCCCTCCAACCCCCATAAGACTGTACCACCCCTCCCAATCACCCACCTCCCTCCCTCCCTCCCTGAACCTGCTGCCAGCCTGACACATGAGAACTCGCTCCTCCATTTAAGGCACTGGTGGGTTCGGTATTTGGAGCGCCTTCAGGATTCAAGTTCAAAAGAGGAAAGGGTAATAATAGACGTGTAATACAAACCACCAGCCAAGCTGGTCCACAATGGCCTCTGCTTAAGTAAGTGAATCCACCCCAAAAAAGTCACTCATTACTTCGCCTCCCAGTGAAGTTATGAGGCTTCACACACACACACACACACGTGCACACACACCGACACACACACACACACACACAAACACACACACATACACACACACACACACACACACCCAAACACAGCAAACAGTGAAGTTAAAAAAGACGGAACGTACCAGGTAAAAACTTGTTGCTGATGTTCAGAGCACTCCAGGCAGGTTCCCCTTGGACGGACCAAAGAGAGAATAATATTCGATTTTAAGTTCAACGTTGAATGTCAAACTCAACTTTATTCACGACAATTACACAACAGAAAGAAAGCAACTCCTTTGAAGCTAAAATTGTGATCAGCATTCAGTCACTCCTCATCGCAGCTAGGACAGAGAAGTAACAGCGCAACAGCAGTGTGTTTTGAATCGAAACAGTGCAAAGCTAACAGTTTATCACCCTGCTGGTTGTTTAAATGTTGCACCAAGGACAAGAAAAAACGCCCTGAGCTCTGCAGACTCTAGTCAGATCTATGGTAGTCGAGGGTAAAGAGAGAGGGGAGGGTGGGGGTTCATGCATTCGACAGCAGCTGCCTTGCTAACAATGCTAATAGCTTTTTCCTATCTGTCTGTCTGGGGAATAAAAGGTGTCTATATAATGACGGGTTGTTTACCTGTGCGACGGCCGGCCGGCTGCTGCCTGCTTGTCCCAGGCCGGAGTGTCAGAGCGGCAGGTTCATGTTGAGCCCAGAACGCGACCCCCCCTTCCTACAAATGGAAGGAACAGACGCCATGGCGATCCAAAAATAAATCCTGAGTGCTGCCTGGGAGCTGCTCAGAGTGACAGCAGCGTGGTCTGTGACAGAGGAGAGAGAAGGCGAGGTAGAGTGCGGACAGGCCACAAAGACCTTGGGTTTCACCAGCGCTCTGAGGCCTCTAAACGTGGGGTCCGAGGGCCACCCAGGGGTCCTACGAGGCCCTACTAGGGACCCGGCAGGGGGCTCCATAGTGTTCAAATAGACGGCATTGAACTGTGGACTTTGGCTTATGAATATACAGCTCTGGAAAAAATTAAGAGACCACTACAAATGTTCAGTGTCTCTTGTTTGACTATCTATAGGCATATGTTTGAGTAAAACAAACATTTTGGTTTTGTTCCATAAACTACCGACAATATTTCTAACAAATTCCAAAAAAAAAAGGTTATTTCAAGCATTTCCATTAAGCTATTGAGTCTCTTTTATCTGCCATCAAAAAACAAACATAACCGCTCACTTAAGTGGCCACAAAGACCTTGGGTTTATTCTGACACGATTTGAATTCTGTAGAAATAATCCGGATTAAAGAGTTTCTGATGGGATTGGGGATTGATCGAGAAATAATGAAGTGTTTATTCTGAAAGAGACTGACAATGTCTCTTAGCCCACTACTACCCAATCATTATTTTAGTCTCAAACTTTGTATAATTTAACTAGAACCAGACAGGTACATAAGAATTTCACTGTGCATTGCCCTATGCAATTATGTATGTGAGGAAAAAATAAACTAACTAACTAACTAACTAACTAAACAATTGGAATTGGAATAGCTACATTTGTGACTCAGTAATCACCTACAATGTTGTGTACCTTACTGGAAAGTGTTACCATAATCCTGATTAAAGGGTTTCTGATGGGATTGGATATTGTTTGAGGGGGCAATAGGCACCCATACAGATACAAAATCATAAAAGGTCTTAATGTTCATTAGTGGTCATCACCCATGTGGGCTGCGGCTCCCATACTGGACATTGATTGGTTTATTGATCTTTGAGAGAAGAGAGTACAGAGTTGAAATGGGGAGAGAGAGAGAGAGAGAGAGAGAGAGAGAGAGAGAGAGAGAGAGAGAGAGAGAGGGAGAGAGAGAGAGAGAGAGAGAGAGCAGTAAAGGTCCACGGGTCGGATTCGAACATGTGACCACTGCAACGAAGGCCGGAGCCGATATGGTACACACTCTACCCACTGTGTCACGGAGCACCCCCCAAGTGAGTGTTTATGTTTCTTGTTTAGAGGGCAGATAAAAGACACTCAGAAGCTTCAGCTCTAGTGAAGGGGAGTGGTGATGGCACGTTCATGTCTTATCAGAGTTGTCGTATTTACAATTTTCTGACTTGTAAATAGCGCTTATGTCAATATCCAAGTCATAAATACAAATATGAAACTATAAGCTCAGATATATCCAACTTGGCACTTAATAATACATGCCTGAAAGGAAATAAATTATTATTATTATTAGTTTTATTTGATTAGGACAGTGCATATTAATCAACATGTCAGCAAACCATCAATGTAAATATGCTAATAAATGCATAAATGCTAATTCGCATCCGTAGTCCTAAGGCAAGTCATAATACAATACATCAATATACAGCTACATGAAACAATTTTACACAGTTAATTCACAACTAGCTAAAATACAGTTTTACACTGACACCCAATCAGTATAGGCGGTTAGAAAAGACACAAGAAACAAGACAACATCAGGAAGAAAAGAAGAGAAAAAAAAAAAGAAAGTTATGCATGAGAACAGGTCTGGCTTGCTACTATCCACTCTTTGAGGGTCTTTTTAAAGGTGGTGTAGGTGGTACAGTCTCTGACTTGAGCTGGTAATTCATTCCAGGACTGTGTTCCTCTGATGGACATAATTTGGCCAAATTTGGTCCTGCGCCGTTGTATTTCACAGTCACCTCCAGTTATTGCCCTGGTGTTTACCCTAGGGGATTTTTTCTTTATGTAGTTCTGTAGTGATGGAGGGGCTAGACCGTTTAAAACCTTATAAATTAAAATAAGTTTATATAAGCCAAAGTCCACAGTTCAATGTGGTTAAACCCGAATTTAATTGATATGGTGTTATATTTTCAATACATGGCATTTAATGCTTACACAGCCAACTAATCATACAACCTTCTTGAATGAGGGTCGCCCCGCAATGATCTCTTGAGTATAATTAAAGTTTAAATAAAACATTTTTAAAAATTGGAACAGATGCAAATGGTGGAAATTGTTATCTTTACCACACCTCCCATAATACTGGATCTGGCTCTAGGCTCCCTGTGATATATGTACTTAAAGGAAATAAGGATATTTAATGGGTTCTTCAGGAGGTTTTATGATTCCTTAGGGGAGATTCTGTTATGATCCGTCTGGACTGTTTTCTAGTCTTGTTTTGGTGTGTATCCCTGTGTTTCCTGTTTTACTTTGGTATCTGTGTCTTTTGTTTCACCATGTCCTGTCAAGTTTCCCTCCTGCTTGATTACTGGAGAGAGAGAGAGAGAGAGAGAGAGAGAGAGAGAGAGAGAGAGAGAGAGAGAGAGAGAGAGAGAGAGAGAGAGAGAGAGAGAGAGAGAGAGAGAGAGAGAGAGAGAGAGAGAGAGTGTGTGATTACTGCTCTCTCCCTAATGTGTTTCACCTGGGGAGTCCTGACTTCCTTGCTTCTAGTTGTTAATGTCAGCTCTGATGGGTATTTTTGTTGAATTATTTTCTTGATAGGTTGCCTAGTTCAGAGATGGTATGTATTTTATTTTTATTTCTTACTTTTTTCTGATAAGTTGTTGGCCATGTTTATCACACACACGAATGCTAATTCACTGATATAGGAACCGTTTGCAATTTCCAACTACTACAGTAATGGTAAGACTGGCCAATGTAATTTCAATGATCTATATATTATAACTTGTTCTTGTAATGGCAGAATTTCATAAATAAAGGTTATTCTTTTTTAGATATTTGGTTAGTATCCCCAATAACATTAACAATAGTGGTCATCTGTCCCTCAGTCTACTTACGCATATATGGCTGCAAGCAATTTATGTTTTGCTAGTTTTACTATTCTTCTAAACTGGAATAAATGTGGACTTTTTACTTTATTCTCTTCACCAGACTGCAGAATGTTAAACACCCCCAGACCCCTCTTCAGGGGTTTAGATGTCTTGCCAGATGCAGACAACTTTGGCTCAAGAATCAGCCCTGACTGGGAGCTGGCTGCCCTTTGTCTTGCAGTCCACCCAGGTTGGATCAACAGCCAAAGACAGACGGACAGACGATCAACAGCCATGCCACTGGCTCTCCTCCAACCTAGCATGTGTCAGAACAAACGTGAGTACAAACTTTTCAACCCATATAATGTGTCGTATTCCTGCCTGTGTGCTGTGTGAACTGCAGAGGGTTTGACCAGCAAGTAATTGGTTGCCATTTGTTTTCCTTGTATCACCTTGCAGGTCCACACAGTCCCCAGAATTAGGACTAAACAAGGAGAAGCAGCCTTCAGTTTTTATCCTCCACATATCTGGAACAAACTCCATGACAACTTGAGGTCTGCTGCAACTCAAAGCTCTCTTTAAATCAAATCTGAAGACTTTTCTGTTTCCCGTTTTAACCTGTAATTTTTAATTTATTTAAATGTTTTATCTCTATTCATGTTTTTCATTCACTTTTAAAATATATATTTAACTTAACGTATTTTAATCTTGATGTATTTTAACAAAAAAAGACCTACAAGGAAAAGAATCGAGAGCCAACTTAAAGAAAGCAATCTGGGCTCTGCCTGGGATAGTATGAAAGCCATCACTGGGCTCAAAGTGAAAGGTAGAAAAAAGGTTTCATTAGCCAACTATACCTGTGACCAGCACCTTGCTCAGAGCCTCAATGATTTGTATGTCAGCTTCAAAACACATGATTTTAGTGAGGAACACTCTGTGATCAGAAACAGACTTCTGTCTGCCCCCCGCTTCTAGACCTTTTTTAGGGAACAGGATGTGACCAATTGTTTTAAAAAATGCAACCCCCGTAAAGGTCCAGGCCCCGATCACATCGGTGGCCGCTTACTAAACACCTGCGCATATCAATTAGGTCCCATTTTTTTTTTTTATTTGATTTTTAACAGATCTGTCAGCAGAAAGTATCCTCCCTCTGGAAACAGTCCACTGTAGTACCCTCCCTCTGGAAACAGTCCACTGTAGGACCCTCCCTCTGGAAACAGTCCACTGTAGTGCCCTCCCTCTGGAAACAGTCTACTGTAGGACCCATAGCCAAGTGCAACAACGCAAAATCACTTAACGATTTCAGACCCGTAGCCCTTACTTCCCTGGTCATGAAGCAGTTCGAGAAACTTGTCAAGTCAGAGCTCGTAGCAAAAACCAAGAGCCTTCGAGACCCTTTTCAGTTTGCTTACAGGGAGGGAAGAGGCATCCAGGATGCAACTGCCACTCTTCTCAATCTGCTTTTTAAACATCTTGAGGGCAGTACAAAGCATGCCGGGCAACTTTTTGTTGACTTCTCCTCTGCTTTTAATACGATCCAGCCCCATGTACTCGTCGAGAAGCTAATTAACACTTTTAGCCTAGATCCATGTCTAGTGGGTTGGATACTGGATTTTTTAACCAAAAGATCCCAAAGTGTTAAGGTGAATGCAACAATGTCTAGCCTTCTGTCCACCTCCACTGGTTCGCCACAGGGCTGTGTTCTCTCTGCTCTTTTGTTTATTTTATACACTGACGACTGTCGCAGTAACCACGACAACCGTTTCATCATCAAATACGCTGATGACTCGGTCATTGGCAGCCTACTCCATAATGATGAGACTGGGCATGGCCAGGTTACAGAGGACTTCCTGACCTGCTGCAACAATGTGTTCCTTGAACTTAACATCTCTAAAACAAAAGAGGTCTGTATTGATTTCAGATGTGGCCCCATCCCACCGAGAACAATGTCATCTGTGGCCAGCCAGTGGAAATCCTGCCCAGCTATAAATATCTGGGCACGATCATTGATGATAACCTGAAATTTGATGTGAACACTGACATGCTGTGCAAGCAGAGCCAGCAACGCCTTTACTGTCTTAGGAAATGAGCTGGATTCAATGTTGACAAAAGCCTGTTGAAATTGTTTTACAGCGCTTACATTCATTCTGTCATCTCCTTCTGTCATCTGTTGGTACGGTAACCTCACTACCAAGGATAAAAATTCTCTTGGGAGAATAGTAAAAACTGCTGCTAAAATTACTGGCATCCAGTTAGAAGGCCTTGACCCTTTCTATAGTAAACAGTTGCTCAAAAAATCTAGGTCCATACGACAAGACAGTGCCCACCCTCTTAATTCAGAATACAGGGTGTTGCCATCTGGCCTTCGCTTGTGTCCCTAAGACCACCAAAAATAGATATAAGTATTCCTTTGCCCCTGCCTCGATTCGAGCAACCAATGCTGCCAGCAGCAGGTAAATGCTGCTATTGCTGATCTTGATATAGATGTTTGATGCTGCTGATAGTGATACTGGTGCTGTGTTGTTGACTTTGTTGCTGTTGTTAGCGTTGATGCTAACGGCACTCTGCACTTTATTTTGCTGCTACTGATTGATGCTGCTTACTACATAACACTTTATATCTTGGCACTTTATGATTCTATGATTTTTTTTATGATTTTATGATGGTAAGACCTGTTATGTGACTGCATTGGCACTTTGACTTTGTTGTGTTTTTTTTCCCTGCTTCTTGCACTTTGTGCCCAGGCCTGTGTACATGTTGTGATGTTTTGTGTCCGCTATTGTACTGTTGTGGTGTTAGCCACTCCTCGCTGTGAACCAATTTGCCCTCTTGGGACACTAATAAAAACCTTGAACCTTGATCTTGATGTATTCATGCCCCTGTAAAGCACTTTGAATAGAGTTGTCTAAATTGTGCTAAATAAATCAACTTGCCTTGCATTGCCTTTTCTGTGTATTTATTTCATATTTGCTGCTTGATTTGTTACCCCCAAATGTTTGTACCTTTTTTATTTATTTTTTAATCTGCAGTACACAAACCCTACTGCTGCTCAACAGCCAATCACTAATAAATACACCATTTCCTGTTTGCAACCTCCATCTCATGTGTCTCATGCCACACCTCCAACCACTGGTCAATTTACAGTGGCCGCTCTGCCAGTATCAATCATCCCCATCCAGCAAGTATTCACACATATTATGAATGTAATGAATTCTGAATGTTTTGTTTTTAATTTCTATATTTTACTGCTTTTAGTGTATCATTGTTAAGTGAGTTTGTTGTGGACCCCAGGAAGACTAGCTTGTGCCACATTGGTAGCAGCTAATGGGGATCCTTTTAACAAACAATCCAACTAAAAACAGATTGTGTATCAAGAGGTGATATCAAACATTTAGATTTATGATCCTGGGATTAAAATGGTGCCAGTGTTCCCATATAGAGTAAATTTTATTTGACCAATGAAATGCTGTACTTCACACAACACCTCTAGTTGGATGTACCTTAATTGTTTTTTGTGGTTTGTTTCACTGCTCATCCTACCAGCTCCGGTGAAGACAGGTCAGTCCAACTGTAAATCAACAACAGCATAATCAGATAGGAGGTCCTTTGGCCTGAGGTTTGCATTTCTCTGACAAGGAAACATTTGACACTCCCACGTGAGGACGACCAATCTCTGGTTTTTATTCCGTCACTCTAGCGCCCCCTGGAGGAAATGAGAGGTTCCTTATATTTTGCACTATTTTTAATCTATTTATAGTTTATAAATCAAATCAGCTTTATTTGTATCGCCCAATATCACAAATAGACATTTGCCTCAGTGGGCTTTACATTCCATACAGTATGACACTCTACCCTTAGCTCATCTGAGAAAAAACTCCCAGTAAAAACCCTTTATCGGGATTAAAAAAATTGAGGAACCTCAGGGAGAGTTGACAGAGTAAGGGATCCCTCTCCCAGGACGGACATACTGCAATAGATCTCATAAGTAGAGAAAATAATAAAGGGGTCGTATCATTGACCAAATCTTTTCATGGTATATATTAATCATCTTATCTTATTTTTATCATTTTGTTATTGCACCGTGGGTTGATACGAAATGTAATTTCGATTCCTCTGTATGTCTGGCACATATTACAGAAGTTGACTTGACTTGATTCGGGAGGCGGTGAGTGACACCCATATCACAGAGCCAGCAGCTTATACAGTAAATCAGGCTTGGGGCAGTGTGTGTGTGTGTGTGGGCTGCAGCTTGTTTAGAGTTGCAGCCAAACAAAAAGACAAGATGTTACATCAGAAACGTATCTTGCAGAAGGAGATCTATAAGATAAGAGATTGATTTTTGAAAGAAAATAACGTTCACATAATAAAAATAATACAAACAACGCTCACAGTCACACATTGACCGTGGCAACTTGACAGGTACATTTTAAAATGGTTACAATCACAAATATTAATGTAAGGAATTCCTTACTTTAAAGTGAAGTTATCAAACAATTAAGAATGTTTGCCCAAATTTGAGGAATCACTGACTGACAGCCCAATGGAATAAGGCTTAAGATGATCTTTGTGATCTTTGTGTCTTTCATCAATTGTCAGCTAATCATTGTTGTTTTTGCATGTCGTATGGCCTGTGTTCTGTATGACCATGTGTTTTGTTTGTGTGTGTACCCCTTTAGTTTTCCACTGAGAGAGCTCAGGAGTCACTCAATCACACACAGGTGTGTTCAATTAGCTCTGCTCCTAGAGGCAGTAGCCTATATAAGCAGGAGAACTTGAGACTTCTCTCTCCATTTGTGCCATTTTGCAGCAGACCATGCTGTGGGTGGTGTGTGCCTTGTGTTGGCATCTGTGTGGTTTTCTTCTTTTCATCCTTTGAAGGAGGGTGTTGGTTGGGTTTGTGTTTTAAGTTAAGTTAGATTAGATATATTTTAATTTGTCATTCAATTTGAGATTTCTTAATAAATTGGTTATGAAGTATTTACACAACTGGCTCCCATTCCTCCTTCAATCAATATAATATCAATGTGTTACATCCCGATGTGGACCAGGTAACAATTGCTGTTGTATGGCTTGAGGGAAGAAGGGGAGAGAATGGGTCCACATGGGGAAGTAACAGCCTGCATGGAGTAAAACTGTCTGAGACATGGGGCGAGGGGGGTACAGCCCTTATTTCTAATAATTTGGTTGGACTCTTGACAAACCAAGGAGTCAAAGAAAAATACTAATCCCAAGCCAAACATGGATCAACACAGGTTAAAATGATGAAATAATTCAGGTTCTTGTCCTGCTGTAAACCTTGCTGTATGTACATGATGTTTATGTGCGATTCAGGGAGCACCACCTGCCCTGCCTTGCCTCCCTGACGTCCAGTCCTCTTCTCACTCCCCAGTTGAAATGTGCTTGCCTAATGCAGCTGACCCCAGAATAGCAACCTGCATGTCTTAGCTTCCCCCTTCTCCAAACTTGAGTGTCCCTCCTTCAAGCATTTCGGCTCTCACTCCCTTCCATCTCCTTATTGAGTGCCAGTGTTGGGAGGGTAGGGGGGGTGGTGAGGTATCGGAACCCTCCCCCCTTCAACGTGAAACAGGCCACACCCACACGCCGACCGTTCGACCAATGGGAAAGCCCGGCGGATCGAGTGTCACTATAACAGAAGGACATAATCAGCGCGGTAAGTTTGCAGAACCTTACAGCCTTGTCTTGGCCAGCGGGGAGCTAGCTTCTGTCAACTTTTTTTCTGAGGTAAGAGAGAGTGAAGAGAGTGAGTGAGTGAGTGAGATTTTGAGTGGGTATATATCGGATTAAGGAAAGATCAAGTGCAATGCCCCCCCCCTACAATCCCCCTAACACATCACCCAAACTGTGGACAGTCCATCCACACGTGTTAAAATAACTGGCACGACCAGGAGCAGTTGCTGCCTAGGGTCAAGGGGTGAAGTCCAGAGAGTGTGATGCTTGAGCTTGTGGCAGTAAAATCTATTTTGCTTTTAGTGTTTGACTGAAGTTGTGCGACTGAGAAGTTCATACGCAGTGTGCTTTTTTTTTGACATCTTCTTGTTGTATCTTTGTATCCATCTACCAAAAAACGAGCTGAGAAATTTGACTATTATTTTGTTGGTGTTTGTGACCTTGTTAAGCCTTGTAAAGCCTTTTGAAGTCTGCAGTTGAGGTTAGAATTTGAATTAGAACAAAAAGTTGTGAAGTTCTTGTAAGACATCCGCTGTTATTCAAGAGGACTTTTTGTTGTTGTTATTGTGCCCTTTCTGGTCCTGGTCCAGTGACAGAGAAGAAGTTCATACCTGAGGGATTTACAAAGAGCTTAAAAGTCTTTGACGCAGCTTTCCGCTTCAGGAGGCAGAAGATGATATTAATAAGTTATGTCACACCATGACAACAGCAAAAGATGAATCGCGGCGTTGTCATTTCTGATATCTGAGGTCAGGGATCGCTATAAACTTTTGTGTTTATTTAATTCATTTTTAGAATCAAGATTGTCTTGAGGTAGTTGTACATTTCAGGTCAGTTGTTGATGTCCATTAGCGGAGCTGTAAATGGGTGTGGCATGCGTTTACATTAATGCAGAAATAACTTGAGGATAATCACTTTAACATCTTGAACAGGAGCCAAGAACCTTTCAGTCTGGACGTAAAGGGAAATATCTACATCTATTGTAAACGTTGGACTGTCATCCCCTCTTAACAAACAATAAATACATCACATTTTTGAGAATTTACAGGAGATTTAGAAGAGCAAATACAAGGAAGCTATGGATTTAGACCTTTAACCTTTGCGGATCCGTTTCAGGGTTAATTTTAATTCCTGTGTAAAGTTGCCTTCAGTCAGCAGGGAGACTCAGGGAAGATGATTGAATGAACCATGTGAGAAGAGCGAGCCACATAAGGAGATGTAGGTTTTTAAATTATGGGTTGTGTTCCAGAGCTAAGGAACCCAATCTTTTCTAGCGCCGTGGTCCCACTGAAACCGGATATGCGACGGGGAGACTCAGCAGCTGTCTGATGGAAATAGTTGTGATGTCGAGACGCCGCCATGGTGGCCTCACGCTAATGAGGCTAATGTTTAACTAATCCCACAGCCAATCACTGATAGATTCTATGGAATATTAAAGGTTGTGTGTGTTTTCATCACATTGCAGAGTTTTGGTGACATACTTCATCCAATCTGGAATAATAAAACATTTTTGAATCTATATTTTGAATGATTTCACATTAGATAATAACAAAACAAAAATAATATGAGCAACAAACCCTTAAATTTAAAAAAATTACAATTTCAACACAATACACATTAGACTTTTTTTGTAGGCTTAGCAAATCCTACCCCTATTATCCACCACAAAATGAAAATTCCAATAAAGATAGACTAAACAGAATTTTTTTTTAATAAAAGAAATACTCCAATTAATGTAATACTGCATCAATCTCTTACTCATTGACAATTAGCTAGAAGATGTTTAAGAGAGATGAATGTAGGCCTACGTGTTTTCAAATTATAAAAATTCTCTTCAAAACTTTGATATCAAATCGATACACATTGATGGGAGAGATTGACCTTCACCATGACTCCTGCAAGACTCTTTTTATTTTTTTTTAACTTCCCAGCGCCATATGAATCTCTTGACTCAGCAGTTGAAAATGTACCATTGGCATAAATCTAAGTTTGGCTCCCTTCTCACTTACACTCAGAGACGCATATTCAGGAGCGAGGTTCAAATTTCAGCTTAAACGTCCAACGCTAATTATAAACTAAAGATGGTTGGACAGGACACGTTATAGGAATATACAAGTTCCCTGCAGTGAAACAATGTACATTATAAATAACTAAAAAACCTTTTAAAATTAATCTATGAGCATATTTTATGTGGGGTTTTTTTGTGGGATTGGTTGTGAAATATATGTGTAGGCAAACAGGTGGGTTTTTAGGTTAGGGTGGGGCGGTCAGAAGATATTTAAGACATCTGCAACTTAATCCTTCAGCTATAAATACAGTGGGACGCTCAGTCGCTCCTTGCAGACCCTGACCCTACTTTCCTCTCTTCTCTCTCTCTCTCTCTCTCCAGGTTTCAAAGTCCACTATCATCATGTCTGACACTGAGGAAGTGTAAGTCTGCTCATATATTCACATCACACATTTCACAGTTTCTGATAAGTAGTTTGACAAAATAATCTTAAAGACCTACTTCACCAGTGGGAATATGAAGGTGTATTGAACTCTGAGATCCTATCTAGTATAAATAGGATATAAAACAGTTGTGATGTCACAACTGTGCAAAATGTAGGGTTAGACAGTGAGACCATAAAACACTCTTTCTGCCTTTTCTCAGGCTAGGATGAACCGATTTCTAAAATGTTTGCACATTTATACTACAGACGATCTCAGAGTTCAATACACCTTCATATTCCCACTGGTGAATTAGGTCTTTAATTTATGGTCCACTATTTTGTCAATGAGAGATTTCAACTGCATATCTGCTTTTCTGTACTGTTAAAAAGCTCCTACGTGAACCTTGAGTTAAGCTTATTATTCTGTCAAACTATCCACACTCAAGCATGAATTGTCCACGCTATAATTCTGACGATTTCTTCCCTTTCTGTCTTGCAGTGATCAGGTCGAGGGTAAGTACCAACCGCCCGATACATTTCCCCCCAAAAAAATTAGTTCCAGGGACAGTACATTCCGGAGTGTTCATGCTAAATCCTATCCATAGTGTCATTTCTGAAATCTTGCCTAACTGACTTTCTATCCTCCATAAAAAGAATATGAAAAAAAATCCAGGTTTGGCTTGACTCCTCCAGATTCAAGTTGTGCAAAAAAGAAAAAATGCTCTCACAGCAAAAAAATCTGCACTTGTTAATCATTTAATATCATCCCGAAGTAACATATGGTTGTAGGCCCCATTGCTGCCATCAGGACAGTGTCAAAATATGTAAAAAAAAAAGTACAATCTACTATTCACAAGCTGGCTTTGACCTGTTGGCAACAAGTCCTGCAGCTCTGCATGTACCATCCGCAAACCAACCATACAGTCCTCCTAAGCTGAACACCCTTTCAGAATTAAAAACAAAAGGAACAGTAACGTTTTAAAAAGTTTTAAATGGTACTTCGTAGTCCTGCCTGTAAGCTGTGATCACCGAGGGACGACTGTGTTGTGTTATGCTAAGCATGGATCCCCAGTGTACCCACATTTTGCTTTTAATAATCTTGTCAAAAATGGGTACAACCGGGATCTTTTTGATAATGTTCTTCTGCTCCTTTCTTTCTCGGACGGACAAGGAGAATACGATGGTAAGATGGAGCCCCGTAGACTCCGGACGATCTCATGTCATTGATACTAATTTGTCGGTCCCTTTTTTTGAAAACGTGTTTTTTCCTAATTTACACATGTACTTTTTGTGGCATGATAACAGTTAACACTAACTATAAAAATACACAGGTTCTAAAGAAGAAAAAAAAATATTGCCTCAGGATAGAAATTGTCTATTTTTAAATTCATTTTCGACCATATATGGAGTTGTAGTGCAGGTACTTATAGCCTATAAGTTATAGGAATTGATCCAAGTTTCATTCATCATCAATCAACTTACCATCAATGACTGACCATTTTACCTTCTGTAACCGCTTGCTGTCTCACCTGCTTTAGCGCCATCTGGTGGCAGTTTTCCACCAAAACTGCGCCACAATTACCTTTCTCTCATCTCTCTTCTCTCTGTTCATCCACTCACTATATGGAAGGGTGTTAGGGCCACGAGAGACAGAATAAATTGAGAGGACTTTTTTTTTAATGATGCACTTTAAGAAACAGCTTCTGTCTGTATATTTCTCCTATATCGCCATCTTTAACGAGTATTTATTTTTATCAATAATAGAATACTAACTGGTGAACCACTGGTGCCCCCCCCACCCCCCCTCCCCCAAATAAATCCCAACTTCTAAAGCACTTACATCAACTAAACTTTCCTTAATCATTCTTAACAATATTCTGAAAGTTTATTACAGAGATATTTGTTCATATGTTGTTAATCAAATGTTTTATGAGATATTTTGTTCTTAAAAACATGCCAAAAATGCATTTTTAAGACCTGTAGGTTTTTTTTTATTTATAAAATGAAAAAAATAATGTATCCCACATCTGTTCAGTTAGAACCTTGGACTCTTAATATGTTGTAAAACTGATAAAGATTTTAACTCTAGCTTCATCCGACTAGAATTTTTAGGTTTTTAAAAAGAGCTGTATGATCATGCATAATCAATTAAACATTACCAATGTAATTTCTGAAAAGTTTGTAATACAAAAAATTATCGTTTCAATGGCAGTAATCAACTGGCAAAGTTTCATGATGATAGCTATAAGTTAAAAAAAATTAGACCCTATCCACCTGGAGTGTCCAAGGTACATCACGAAACATCCGACTTTTCTCTGAAAGTGCATAAACAATCTAAAAAAAAAACTTCCTCCTCTAAAATGTTTTCTCTTTCTCCCACGGCCCTACCCTTCCATAACTCACTCCCCCTTTCTCCATTCTATCTATCATGCTTCCATTAACCCTTGTCATCACCCTTCTTCCCCCCACCCCCCACCCTACCCTTTTTTTTTGGTGACTTTTTCGCTGGCATGTTGTTTTTAGCCGTAGCCGAGGAAGTGGTAGTTGAGGAGGTTGTAGAGGAGGTTGAAGTGGCCCCTGAGGCGGCACCAGAGGAACCAGAGGTAGAACCAGAGGTAGAACCAGAGCCAGAGCCAGAGGTAGAACCAGAACCCGAACCAGAACCAGAACCTGAACCAGAGCCAGTCGTAGAACCCGAGCCTGAGCCTGAGCCTGAGTCTGAAGGTATGTGGCATGGACGAAAAGGGGGGAAAAGGGGGGGTATTCTATCATCCTTTATAAACAAAAACAAACAACCAACCAACCAACTAGCGCGATGCAAAGGAGGGTGATGCGCTCCACTCCATTCCAAGACAGACCCCTCACTAATCCTATAATCTTCTTGATATCCTACGCATAAATATGTTTTTTTCTTACCAATATTCTCTGTATAAAACTGTTTTCTTACGAATGTCTGCTAATGCTACAACGACCAAACAGCGCCATCCAAAGGAGGGTGATGCGCTCTTCAACTCCCAACCTTCCAACAAGGCAGACCCACCCCACACTAATCCTTAATCATTTTGTTAAACTACGCTGAAATTTTTTTTTTTTCTCTCTCTTACCAATTGTCTGCTATTGCTAATGCTATTGCTACCTGCCCTTTCACCTCTGGATAAAAGTCAAAAAGAAGACGTTATTTTTTAATGCAGCACTCCAAAAAACCCAAAGATTGGATTTTATATCGATGTATGAACCAAATGCATAAATAGTCCTTTATCAAGCTTTTTCATAGTAAGCGTATTACTAATATTAAAAGGCTGAAACTTTTGCACTAAAGCGCATGTTTTAGGCTGATATAAAGAGCCACTCCTACGTTATTGTTAAATGTATGTTTTTGTATAAATGCATTAATGAAAAGGGGGTTCTGTCACACTATTTAGCTAAATTTTTCATAAAAAACAAACACCAAAATGATCAGTCTTTATTAAGTAGATGCATTGGTCTGTTGTAATAGTTTGTAGTCCTAGTCTAAGAACAAGTTTAAATCCTTGTTGAATTCAGATTACACATAATTTTCATTCTAGGAATTATAGATTCACAATTTCTGGAGAAAAAAAAACTCAAGTTGCGTTAGCTTCTTGGCTAATGTAACTTGAGTGATTTAACCCTTTTAAAACCTGCAAACACATTAATACATGTATAGAGACTAGAGCTAGTTAATTAGCCTACCACACTGTAGTCCTGTCATTAGCAAACACATAGCCTAATCTTATAAATTTAACAGATTATTTGAAAGCTTAATTTGACAAATATTGGCCTCCGCTATCAGTCTAACCGTACTCATACTGCTCTACAACATATACTCTAAGTACTCGTATGTACTTGGTGTAAATGCTTTTGCTTTTTCATTAGTTTAATTTATACATATGATTATGGTTAACATCATATTTAATAGCTACTTGGCTATTTCGTCAGCTGCTTTTTTCTACGAGGAATAACCTTCACTGCTAAGCTTTAACGTACACATTTCAATACAAAGACGAGGATTGAGATGGTGTCTGAGATTTCATTTATTTTTGAAAGATTTATCCAAATGAAAATCACTGTCACCATCTTGTATTTTTGCTCATGTGCTGATGCGAAAGTTCTTGAAGTCTGTGTTGCATTCACGTGCCATTGAAAAAGTAAATACATTATTTTTCAAACCACACAAACATACAGTATGTTAAGATTGATACCTTTTGCTCAATGAACTCTAGCTTTAATTGCATTGCGATGTAAATGAATCAGTGTCACTTTTGACCTTCCGTATTTGACTTTGACATGTTTTTAAATGTCCAATGGTACGTGAATGCGAGGTGAAATGTTGAAAGGATTCATTTATTTTGAAAGTTAAAACTGTGGCTTCAACTTTAAGTCTTAATGTAGAAAAATATTGTGAATTCTCAAATACTGAAGAAAAAGTTATATTATGATACCGGGCCTGTATTTCAACTTGTTCCCACTCTTGAGTATAATTTGTCATATTTTTAGTTAGCAGCATTGCTTCCACTTTGCATAGTTTATTTCTATAATGTTACCTATTTTCTCAGTTGAACATTTTTCTAAATTCCTCAAGTTGAAATACAGGAAATAACAAATGCTGTCAATTTGTGTTTATTTGAGAATTTACAGTAGGGGTGCTCCCATCGATTGACCAAAAATTTTAATAGAATTTAATTGAAATTGGCTGATCTTTTAATTAAGATTTTTTTATTTTTTTTTAAGGCTTTTGAATAATTTAGTTGAATTCAGATTAGGACTCAAATTGAGACATTTTATGTTGTCATAGGAGACTAGTCTATGGTCAGATTGTCACTGCAGTGTATACTAATTCACTTTACCGCTAGCCTTTTTGAGTCAATGTCTCAGTTGAAAGAATGGTTACCAAATTCAAAATTAATTCTATCACACAAATCACTTAGGATTTTTTCACAAGTTTAATTAGTTTAATAATGTGCAACCTCACACGTCTATAGTCATCGTATGAGTTTAATAATATGAGTAGGATCATTATAAGAAGACACAATAGCAATAGTTACATTATGTATTTCTAGTAAGTAGCAGTAGTTTTGGGCGACTGTGGCTCAGGTGGGAGAGCGGGTCGGCTGATGATCAAAGGGTTGGAGGTTCGATCCCCGCCCTGCCACCTGTGTCATAGTTGTTGTGTCCTTGGGCAAGACATTTCACCCACCTTGCCTTGTGTGAATGTCGATAGTTAGCCTGCTATCGGTGTGTGAATGGTAACGTGGGAAAGGAAAACAGGTCTCCCTTGCAAAAGAGTCTTCGGCCTCAATGGGATTTACCTGTATAAATAAAGGTAAAAAAAAAAAGTAGCAAAGACAAAAACATTAGAATTGGTTTCGTCCCCCTGAAAAATGGGAGCATCCCTATTATACAGCTGTTGAAGCCACAGTAGATTGACTGTCTACACTATAGTTGTGGTAGTGTCACTGTGTATAGCTGACTGGATAAACAGTTTGCTGCTCTCAGTGCGCCCGCTAACGCTCTTGTCTATTCTGCTTTTTGTTTTGGATGCTTGCTGCATGCAGAGGCCTTTGAAGAGGAAGGTATGTTCATTTTTTAAACGCAAAACACTTCTGATGACTCCAAATCTATCTATCTATCTGTCCTTCTGTTTTTTTTGGGAGTGACCACAGTGTCTATATAGGTTTTGAAGTCTGTTTATTCTCTTGGGGAACGCCTGCTGTTCACGAAAACTGTCTGTCCAAATTTTTTTATATCTGTCTGTCAAAAAAATCAAGGAGCGCTGCCCAATTGGCACTAAAGAATTTGAAAAAAAAGAGAAAAAATCCGAATTCTGAATTTTTTTTTGGAAACTAGTTTTGAAGAAAATTATAAAATACTATTATAGAAAAAGGGTGAAAGAATATGAAATGCTAACACGTGCTATAATGCGCAGCGACCCCACCGTTACTCTCTTGCTATGCCACTTGTCACCTTTTTGCATGGCATGGAGCCGCCAGAATGTTGTGGGTCAACCAAAATAAATTCCTTTTGGGGGGAGGGAAGGAGGGAGGGATTGGGGATGACTTGGTCTTCTTGCGTGTTGGAAAGCAATTATTTTGGGGTCAAGCCAAAATATAACATGACACACTTTTTAGAGTCTAGACTAGTCAAGCAAAAAAATACTGAGGCTTTTATCAGAAATGTGTATACAATATTACAGATAACAACATATTAACAATTCAAACAAAAAGTACATTCACCAAACTTCATAAAAAAACAGTTTGGTTCTGTTTTTTTAAGATGTGAAGTTTTCATTCATTAACACTATAGCTACATTTTAAAAAATCATTGATTTATTACATACTACTTCATCATACTTCATCTAATGTGTCCTACTGAGTCCATTTAGAGCATTTTTTTAGTCCATGTAATTGCCTGAGAAAAATGAATTAATCTGCTTTGTATTCTAACCCGATGACATGTACTTGTCCCCTCTTCACTCCCTAACTCGCAGAGGAGAAGCCAAAGTTCAAGTGAGTTTCATTCTCGTTAAAATCGTAATGTGACTTCAAAATGATTTCCATCGGAGCTGTTTTGTCTGAAGCAAGATTGTAGCAGTTAATGACGTAATAAAAGCCAAAAAATTTGATAAATATAATTTCTATTCTTAAAGGTGCTACGAGGAACTTTAAAATATTTCTGAAACTGTCAGTTAATAATAATGTAGTAACATGCCAATTTTATGAACCTATAACATAATAACTGTTTCGCTCATAATGTACAGTAGACGTGATTGTTAGGGCAGGTCTTAGTAAGGAAATATGATTATATAAACCAGATTTTAAAATAAAGTAATTTGTATGACTAATCAAAGTAGCTACGAGGAATACAGTATACAGTTTTTGTTGATTCTAGCGCCCCTTACGAAAAAGGTTTAAGAATATTATTACTTAATCAGCTCCAGTTATAATGTTTTTAAAGTTTCTTTTTATTTAAATCAGGCAGTAAAGTAGGCTAATAACATTATAGGTACACTATTGGTTAAGAAATTGAATTACGATATTGGCAAGTTACTACATTATCAGCTTTTATCACATTAAAAAACTAAATTTTCAA
>OX442354.1:638109-660609 GCA_949357725.1 Hyperoplus immaculatus | reverse complement strand
AAGCTTAAAATAATACTTTATTTACTTTAATTTCATGTTTATTCATAACCTATATTTAATCTCTTTATCCTCACTTGACAATTTATAGGATAGAAGTTACTAAAAAATTAAAATGAAAATGTAGTAGTTGCTGCATAACTATGTAGCAGTTTCTAAAGACAAAAAAAACATATACATTTACAAAAATGTAGTACATTCTATCCTCTTCAAATAGAATTAGAGTTTTATGCTTTTTTTTATTCAAACTCTTCAGTTCATAAATTGATAAATAATGTTAAAGTGGCGGTTACATGTAGGTCAATGGTCTGGTTGTCAGGTACAAACAGGTAAATTTGACCTGAGCTGAGGCCGGATTCCACAACAGGCGACATTTATCAGATTAATATTTTGTTTATTTATACGGAGACCAAGAAATGTCCCAAAAAATATCAAAATAATCTCTCTTCAATGACATTTTTTATCCAAATGTATAATTTTATTTTCCAATTGTCTTTGTCTTGCAATATATAATGTGTAACTCAAATATTAATTTAAAATATATAGAATAATTTCTTTGATTAAAACATTAAAACTCATAATTGATATGTTTTAGTATCAAAAATATAAATTAATTAAAAAAAAGTTGACAAATATTATATTAAATTATACCATTATTATTATTATATATGTTTGAACATTGCTTGAGATCCTCATTCATAATTTGACTCCAAACATTTTCTTGGTCTTGAGTTCAAATTTAGATTTAAAAAAATTAATCCCGGACGAGCCCCCAAATATGCCATAATCTGATAAAATGCATGAGCCTGTTGTGGTTACCCAGGATGCATCAGAATGTAGTTTTTTCAGCCCATGGAGCCGGTTCGGGATCGCAAAGGGACTTCCTAACTTTGTCCTCCAAGGTAAACTGTGTTAAAGCGACTGCTGTGTCGCTTTTGAGGGCCTTATGTTCAGGAAACGCATTGATGAGTTGCAGAAGAAGTGAGTTAAGTTGTTGTTGTTTTGGTGTATGTGTGGACCCCCCCACGCCCCCACCCCCTGTAAACAAAAAACTAAGCATAACCAAGACAGAGACATAATTAATGTACATAATAAATAGCATAAAAGCCAAAAATCTCTATTGCTAACTTACTTTAAGTGTATTTATCCTCCTATAATGACCAATAGTTGACACCATACTTACTCCTTTCTTTGTTGCTTTTCTCGTGTCCCAAAAACGTTGTGTTCGCATTTTAACAGAAATATATTACATTTCATTATAAATGTTAATATAAACTGGTTTCGCCCAGTGTTATAATATAACCTTTTAATCTTAACATTTTTCTACAGTTAGTGAAAATGTATAATAGCATGAAAATAAAAATAAATATTATTTATATCGATCAATTTTTAGATCATTTTAAAAATTATATTTTACGTTTTGTATTTTATCTGTTTTAAGCGGCCGCCATTGTCAATAAGAACTTGCCCTGTCGAAAAGTCCAAATAAAATAAAAATAAAAAATAAGATATTAAAAGTTTAAAAGTACAACCATGATCCGAAAAGGTGTATGAAAGTTGGGGTATTTCTGTTAATGTTATATGTCTTGTATGTGTGAGAGTAAATGCGACAGTAACAGTAAAAACGCGTTTACACAAGATGGCCTCTATGCTGGCCTCAGTAATGATCCAGTCTTTGCAGGTGAGTGATGCACGAGTTTGTGACTGCAGCATGTCAACGCCTGAAGCCTAAACAAGTATTCTATCTTGTATTGTGTGATCTATTTTTTCTCTGATTTTCATTTTATCAGCCAAACAAGCTTATAAACATAATTTTGTTACATTTGTTAAAGTAAATGTCGGTTACTTACTGTTTTAAATAAATACTGCAGTGAAACCATTACTGCAACAGCCCTTAGCTACATTAGCATCAACTTACTTGGTGCTTATGACACAATGAGTATTTTGAACCAATCATGGCAGTTCTCTAACCAATCATTCTATAACAACAATAATTGTTGCCATGGAGACTTTACGGTTTGTTTACGGCATTAATGTCAAATGGTCTCTAGACACTAGAAAAAAAAATTAACAAAGTTTTATAATATTTATGAACATTCATTTTCAATCAGATTTTTGTAAAAGTTTATTGAGACACCAAACTTAGATATCATATATTTAAATTTGTACTTGTTCCAACTAGTTTTCCACAGGCTTTAAAACATGTATAAAAAAACATCTATGAAGTACATTTCTGACGTGTTTTTCTTTGTGTTCCGTTTCCGTATTACAGCAGCAAGAAGGGAGCCGCCGCCCGCCGCAGAAAGTAAACCTCTTTCTCCTCTCAACGGCTTTGGAAACCAAACGGCGACCGTCTCGGACACACGGCTAACGAAACAACGCACGCTAACAAGGCTATGGTCGTAGCTCAGAATGAACAGAAGAAAAAAGCCCTCAATGCTAAAAAAATGGGGTTAACTTTTTACTGTTTCTTTCAACCAACAATTGCAACCGTGGGTCGGAGATATAAACGAAATTTCGATTCTCATGTATGTCTTCTCTGCATGTATGAGAATTGTCAATAAAGTTTTTGACTTGACTTGAACTACGCCCTGAAACACACACGCAACCAACCCTGGAGTCTTTAGCAGCTGTTTACTTAGAAAATAAAAAGTGCAAAAGCTTGTCTGTCATCACGCTTCCTCGCCCTCCACTGTTTGGTTCTCAGTATTTTTGTAAATAAAGTGTGACTCCTCAAGCCATGTCTGTAGTAGTCTGTTGTTTGTGACTCCTCAAGGCATGGCTGTAGCTGTGTGTTGTTGTCATTCGAGAATAAAAAATCAATAAAGTTCAGTGAATTTTTTTTTTTAGATGTATAATTTTAAAAGTTGTTTGTTCGACACAAACTGAGTTGAATTGGACTTTAAGTGATGTAGGCCCAGGCTCTGCGAACGTCACCACTTGGAGAATTAAACCACAAAGTCTCCAAATGTCTTTATTTATCTTATCTAACAAACAAAATGGTAACTAATGAGTTGATGCAGGGAATGAATTGGGATACAAATAGTGTTAAAGGAAAAGAAAAGTTAGAAAAAGTTGGAAAATAATTTGTAAGGCTTTGTTTTTCAGAAACGTACTCCAGGGCCAAAAACACTTCTCCTGTGTGTTTGGCGTTAGAAAATGGAAAAAAAAATAAACATTATAACCTATCTAGAAAAAATCTAAAAGAAAATCCATACGTTCCTTCCCTTATACATAGATTGAGGCCTTTTACAAAGAGATTACACCACACACAAACACACACACACTGAACCTGAACACAACACAGTAACATCATGTAAGCCTTTTTTAGAACTCACATCACAGCAGAGTTTGCAATTGTCTAAATCTTACGACTTTATTCCATGTCCCTAAAGCGACTTGACAGATGAAATGAGGAATCAGAATGGGTATGACTCTTTAAGAAGGTGAGGAGGTTAGGGTTGGGAGACAGCTAAACCCACTCTGATTGGTCAAGAAGACCCAGGAAGTACTTTTCTGATTGGCTGACATTCAACTGCACCTTGATTAAACAGGAAGTTGACTAAAACCACCACACGGCCGCGAAAAAGCAAGATTTTCTGACAAAATATTGGATGTAAGAGTTTAATTTTTTTGCCAGATACTCCAAAAAAAGGCACAAGTTCAAGGATGGATATAAAACCCCCTATATGGACTAGCAAGGAGCCGAAAGCAGCAACAGAAAGACACAACTGTGAACTTTAAGCAGAAGAAAATGGTAAGGTGATCGTCCTTTCCTGTCAAAAGATTTTCATAATGAAATCCAACTGCGCACAAGGTATCGTACCGGATAATGTGGGTGAGGCAGGGAAAGAAAAAAAACAATGTTAAAGGTGTTAATGTGAATATTTTAGATCAGGTATATAAAGTCTTACAAAAAACCTCTCTACACCGGTTCAAGTAGGCATCCGGGTACTTTTAAGCATACTCAATCTGACCAAAATAATTGGGATATCCTAAATCTTTTTTCTACGGTTCTAAATAGCAGAAAGTATTGGGTATTGGAACATATGGGAATAAGAGTGTGAGTGTGTTTTCAAGGTTTGAAAGATGTAGACACTGCAGTTCTTCTGTTCTACCACGCGATGGCGCTGTTGCCCTTTGGCTCATCAGGTTCAAGATTGTTGCAGCTGGTTTTATAAATACTTTAATTTTTGTAAATGTTTTGGGAGACTTAGGTTGCGTTCCGAATCGCATACTCTTTCTTTTTTCTATTCTACATACTACATCTGACGATAAAAAGAATCTAGTTAGGAGGCAGTAGGCATACTATTGGGACATACTTTACTCTCTTATTCATCATAACATTGCGCCTTGATCTTGCCTCTTGCTTTTATATCCGTCGCATCCCCGTTTGTTGGAGGCTTCGTCGATGTGACGTCACTTCACGTGCGCACTGGATTGTGGGTCAGAATCGCCCAAATAGGATGCACTTTTCAACACTAACAATCTTGGCTGGATGAAGTAGGACATCCGGGTACTTCTAACCATCCTAAATCTGGCCACAAGAATCGGGACATCCTAAATCTTTTTTCTACCATACTATATAGTAGAAAGTATGCGATTCGGAACGCAACCTTAGTTGGGTGAATATTGGAATAATCATAGAATTAAAGTGAAATATTTTGAAAAGCAAATGTATTGAATTTTTAAAAAAAGATGTTTTTATAAAAGCTAAATGTGTCTCTAAAATGAAAGTGCAGATGTATACGACTGGTATAAGACTAAATTACCTGCATACACCACAATTGACACCTGCCCTTACTGTTATAATGCTAAGTTAACTGCTTAGTATTTTCATTTGATTTTTTTAAATGATGTACATTGAAAAAATGTATTTCAGAGATTATACAGCATACCACAAGAGGGAGCTTGTGTACCGTATATTTTCCGAATCAGTGTTCTCGAAAAAGCAACGTCTTAATTTCTTATGAATCAAAAATATTCAAATGAATAAATAAAAAAAAACACAGTCACGTTCGTTTTGTATAAATAAGCAGAATCATTTATTTGTCTGTCACTCAGTTTTTTTTTCAGATGTATAAATATAAAGTTTAACATTTTCACAACAAACACAAAAGCACGTACATACATAAGGAAACATTTAAATACATAATTAATACTTTTCAGTTGGAACAATTCAGCTCTTATTTACAGAACATTTACAAAAAAAAATAAAATGGTCCAACGCTGAAATGAATGGAGATTTTTTTTTTTTTTTTGGTTTTGGACTACATTTCTCAGACATTTTTGTAGTTTTTTTTAGTGTTTAAATATTACAGAAAATTTATAGTATTTATTTCGTATTTTCTAAAATATCCCAGAATTACTGCAGTGTATTTAAATAGCTGGGGATTTTTTTTTTTAATATTCTTTTTTTTTTTTTTTTGGATTTCAGATGGACGCAAGTGGAGGAATGTACATTTTTTTTTTTTGGCCTCCGTCCTTCAATCGAAATTAACTTAAAAATACAGAATGGACCAAGAATCCATCTTAATATCAGTTTTTTTTTATAACTTAAAAATGACTTGAACTGACTAATATGTGTCAGTTAACTTTGTTTAAAATGCAGCATAAATAAAAATTAATTTCCTTTATATTAAAAAAAAAAGCAGGAAATGTTAAATATGTGGGTCAAATATGATGTATGTATGGAAGGTCATTCATGCCCGGATAAATTATCAATATTATATATATTAATGTATGGGAAAATTGGAATGATAAAACCTGTGCATGGTATTTTATAATTTATAGACTGAGAAAAAGGCTGTCTCCAAAATCTGTTCAGTAAAATCATTGGACACTAATATGTTGTAACAATTATAATTAAAGGTGCAGTGTGTAATATGACATCATCAAGAAAGTTCTACAAAGTTCTAGAATGCAACGCTCCCTGGGTAACCCCAACCCTTTAGAATAATAACAGAAGGTACAGTGGCCTTCAAGGACAAGAACAATTCTAAATTTTAAACAATGCACCTGATGACATTCCAAAAACATGGATTCCTCCATAAGACTTGCCTGCTCAATGGACAAAATGTAACATTAATATTTGTAATTCTCCGCTCAGGAGGATAATTCAGATTATTGGCAGAGGTGACTTTACACCAATGAGGACATATTTATGAATGAGGATATTGATTTTAGCTAATAAATTACTTAAAATGTTACACAGTGTCCCTTTAAGATTATAACTCTGGCTGTATCCAACATGTAGATTTTTGCTTTTTTTTTAAATATGCGAATGTACGCATAATTAGTAAGATATTGCCAAAATTGGAAATCTATTGAGAAATATCTGAAAAAATTGTAAAACAAAAAATGATAGTTTTAGGGTAAGTTATCAACTGGCAAAGTTTCATGGTATTTATATAAGTTAAAATGTTTAAACCCTATAAATCATATATTTCTGGCATGAATGATCTTCCATACGTTTCATCTTTAAGGCTTAAAGGGAATAAAATAAGGTGTGGAGGAGTATTTTCTACACTACTGCTGCAAACAGGTTGTGAAGACTCAGTTCAGTGTGTGTGTGTGTGTGTGTGTGTGTGTGTGTGTGTGTGTGTGTGTGTGTGTGTACACACGTGTACAACTATTTTTGTGAGAACCAATTTGAGTTTTAGACCTTAAAAGTGAGGACATTTTTGGAAAGTGAGGACATTTTTTGGCGGGTTATCACTTTGGGACAGGCCTTTAAAGAGTGGCCTCACAACAAGTATAGCCGTACAAACGCGTGGGTGTGTGTGTGTGTGTGTGTGTGTGTGTGTGTGTCTATTAATATTAAAGTGTCCCAGCTGTCATAATGGGCCTATAGGCTTTGATAGATGAGGTTTGGGTCGTGGCTGGTTGCAGCTGATGGGATTTGAACGGGAGCTTCTGATTGGTTCACGCCGATGGTTGTCACTATGGCTGCTGCCTCGGTAACGGGCTCTGTTGCTGTGGGTACAGGCCCGGTTGCCGTGCTGGTGTCGGTTGAGATTCTTTCCACGATACTGGACAGACAATCCAGACTGGAGACCACCGAACGGTCGCTCTTATGATGGCCGCCTGTATGAGGAGGATAAAATATAAGAGTTAGGTTATGAATTTTTGAGTGTGTGTGTGGTGGAAGGGGGGGTGTGTGTGTCTGTGAGTGAGTGTGTGTGTGTGTATGTCTGTCAGTGATAGAGTGTGTGAGTCTATCTATCTATCTATCTATCTATCTATCTATCTATCTATCTATCTATCTATCTATCTATCTATCTATCTATCTATCTATCTATCTATCTATCTATCTATCTATCTATCTATCTATCTATCTATCTATCTATCTATCTATCTATCTATCTATCTATCTGTCTGTCGGTGTGTAGTTTCACGCCGAGCCCTCAGTGTGTGAGAGAGTCTCAGTGCAGACCACCACCTGTCTCTCTCTGCTCCTAATGACACAGCTTCAACACTACAGTTGGGCTGCAACGCCTCAAGGAGCATTTCCATCAATACACAGAGCGCCATCCTGTGGTGTCCAGAGGCTATTGCTAATAATAAAAATACACATGCAATAATATAGTTTGGTGATTCATTTTTAATACACAGCCTAGGCTCTGTAAACGCCAACGGGCATGTTGCTATAGCTACGGTGGGCTTCGTGTGTGTGTGTGTGTGTGTGTGTGTGTGTGTGTGTGTGTGTGTGTGTGTGTGTGTGTGTGAAAAACAGTAGATAACAACCAGCAGTTTAAAACACAGGAGCGCCGTACCTGTATCGGCCTTACACTAAATGTGCTTCTTTTTATCATCTTTCTTTTGCAATTTCTTTAAATTTTTTAACTATTTGTCGCTGCCTATCTGTTTTTGAATAATAATAATAATAATAATAATAATAATAATAATAATAATAATAATAATAATAATGAATCTTTATTAGTATCGTACCCTTGAATATGCAGCTCAAAGTGCTTGACATGCACACAATGAAAACAATAAAATAAAAGCACCTAACAGCCATAATCCTTGAAACAAAACTATAGTAAAACCGTTAAAAACTCATAATTTTTTGTATGCAATTTCTGTATTTTCTTATGTCTTGTATTTTTAAAGTGGCCTGTTTTTATGCCCCGGCCAGCAAAGCACTTGGAAAATAATCTGTCTGAACTGTGCAATAGAAGTAAACTTGTCAATTGCCTCATGATGAAATATGTATTAATACATTTGGTGAGGTTTCCAATATAAGTATTTGGAGGTATTTTATATATATTAATTAAATTATGCAACAATTAACACAAATTAATTAAAATAATAATAATTTAATTTGGATTAAACTTAAAAACTACAATAGAAAACGTTCAGTAAAATCGAAAAGCTTCATACCAATACTAAACGAATAAAAAACATACAGTGGAATACTTTGTTTTTATTTGATTGACACAAGTCAGCTAACTTCTTTTTTTTCATGTATTTCTCTATTCAAACGTCTAAATATTCCACATCTTTCATAGCTTACATTGTGTATATTCAACTTTTTAGCAGGAAATGCATTGTCTAGTTTTATTTTATTGTTTTATCGTTTATATAGGCCTGTGTATACTGTTTTTATAGTTTGATTTGTGTTTCCCTGACGCTATCTATAATGCCTTAATATTTGTTTGTCTTGAGAAGCAGCCGAAAATAGCCTTTTTAGCTTGAATATCATTATTATTGATGGACGAAAGTCAGTTTAAAGTTAGAATTTTTCATTTTATTTGATCATTTCATTAGCCTTATTATCTGGCTGTTTTTAATGTGTTATTCGAGTTTCCCTGCTTACTATAAGGAGGCCTAATATTGTTTTTGTCTTAAAGACCAGTCTTAAATAGTGTTTTTAGCTGAAATAATAACATTTATAGTGATTTTTTTGTTGTTGATTTCTTACCGTTTTGAGTCTCGGAGAAATAGGAGCTTCTGTCGTAAGTCGCTCGTCTGTTTGATTGACAGGTCGGGCCGTTAAAATCCGTCTGAGGAGAAAAATACAAAAACATTCAGACATTAGGATTATACGATGTTGAAAAGTGACATTTGGTCTTTTATTAGACAGTCGTAGAGAGAATCCGAAGTACAGGCCTACATATGCCGCACAAGGACAAAAAAATGGAAAACTAATTTATGACCAAATTTTTTTTAAATGGGGGAGTGGGGGGGGGATACACACCATTTGCCATGGGCGAAAAAAACATTAGAAAACTGTAGCTATAGGAGCATATCATAGTTATTAGTAAAACATGATGTGCTGATTTCTTATTTTTCCCATTTTCATTTCAAATCATATTTTGCATTTGTGAACGGAATACTTGTTTCGCTTTATATCCCTTTTCTCAACAATGTTTGTATAATTTTTTTCAGTGTATTAGCTTTTGTATTTCTTTAAACACGAAAAACCTGTAAAATAGTAACAAATACATTGGCCTGAACACCTATAGGCCTGTTTAGTTTAAGACAGAGCTAATGCCATTAAACGAAATACATTTGGTGTTCCCTGACAACTATCAGTTACGGCACTGAATTACAGATATTAACGAAGCTGTTTTGAATTGTGGCACGGGCTTTAAACTATATTCTTCAACATATTCAGCTCTTTATAAAAACACTGAACTTACAAAAGTGGACATATCGCAAAAACGTTGAAATAATCAATTTTAACCAACACTTTTAAACCAACTAAATAGGCGATAAAATAGGTCGAGATTCGTTAACTAAAATGACGTGTGGAAATGGTTCAAATCTACATGAATTCCAGTGTTGACTAACCAAGAGATCAATGCGCTTCATAGAATAAATCAATAACATAAAAATTAGTGGGGAAAAAAAGTGTTTCAAAAAAGTAAATAAAGGTTAGATTGTGTCTGTGTGTAAAGGCGCATTGGAGATACTCGCGACCACCGTCCGTCCCTCTTCTTAAACGAATGAATTTGAACCAAAACTATAACTAAACACACACACACACACACACACACACACACACACACACACACACAAACACAGTTGCTTTTATAGTAATACATTATCATTATTTTTCGGAGGCAGTGAGTAGCCTAAACGCCATTGACTCAACGTGGGCCTGTAGCATATTCATTTAATAGACACATCAAATCTACTCAACAAGAGCGATGTGTTGAGTGTATTTGATTTCTCTATTAAATGCGTTGGTCTCTTTAAAATTCAAAATAAGAATTCCACACGTCATTTTAGCCTAAGATAACGATACAAATATGATAAACATGAAAGGGTAAACTAAAGGCACATAGTCAGTATTTTTGTCCGTAATAATTGTTGCCGGATAAAAAAATAAAAAATCTACAAGCCCATGTTTTGTCAACGACGTTTAGGCTTCTCACTGCCGCCGAAAAATCCGTCCGCCATTTAAGTTTTCAAGTTCGATTTTCCGCATGTTAGACCTACACTTGTTTTAGTATCCGTGTTTCCAAATAGGTTTCTACCAGACTAAGGAACCTATATTAGAGAAAAACGGAGACGAAAAATAGGCCTACGGACAGTTCTCCAGTAAGACTAACATCTTAACCGTGCGTAAAGGCGCACTGGATACAATCTTGGACACATTCAAAAAGGCCCCCACAGTGCGCGCGCACACACACACACACACACACACACACACACACACACACACACACACACACACCCACCCCTTTCCCCTTCTCCATCTATCAACCCCTTCACTCACCATGCCATCGGAGCAGTTGGACCGGGGGCTTGACGCATCTGAATCACCGCTGTAGTGCTCCATCACCGGGTAGAAACTATCGTCTTGCCCGCCTCCTCCTCCACTTCCACCCCTCAGCAGAGACTGTAGCGACTCTATATAACTGATAGCATTGCGCAGGATCTCAACTTTGGGCAGCCGTTGATTTGGGTTCGCGGACGTGCATCTTTTCAGCGTCTCGAAGGCGTCGTTCACTTTGCTAAGGCGCCTTCTCTCTCTCATTGTAGCGGCTTTTCGTCTGTCTGCGTTGGTGGTTTTGCGCTTGCAGGCCTTGCACGCCCATAGCAAGCATCGGCCGGCTTGGTGGTGCCCACTCGGCGCCCTCACGTGCTGGTCGTCATCATGGTGGTTGTGACGTAACGAGGAAGAGGAGGATGAGACGGAGGAAGGAGAGGGAGATGGAGAGGGAGAGAGGTAGGATGATTCTTCTGGTTTTAAGAGGCCGAGATTGTGGTTGTGACCCCCAACGTGACCGACCAAACGCGGGTCCAAGTCCTCGAAGAAATGCATGTCGCTTGTGTTGAAACATGGGTCGTCGTAGAAGTCGTCTGCGCCAGGCATTGGGAAGGAGATATCCGACAACTCCATGGTTACAGACCCAAAAATACACCCCACAATACGGCAAAGAAGAAAAATCCAATACGTTCTATATATTACTAACTTTCTCGTCTTCAAACTGAAAACAAAATTTGTACAGGAAAATAAGACGTAGAACAAGAAAATTGGGATTTTTTCCTAAGAGGGGAATGTTTTCTGTCCTGTCACAAACTGTTCTGTGCTCTCAGCTGTTTGACCTGGATCGCTTTATACACTGGACATGCGCAGTAGGGCGGGGTCCGAAACTTTACGTCGCATTTAGTTAAGCCAATGAGCGTGGAGCAAGGAGGGGTTTTACAACTTCACGGTTATTAGTGTACAGTTACGGTTACCCCCCCCCCCCCCCCCCCCGACACACACACACACACACACACACACACACTGACAGAGCAGTAACAGTGGGGGCTAGACACAGTGGGGGAGTGCACAGTTAATTCACAAAAGACAAATGAAGTATATTAACCATTTTTAGACTATTTCTGTGTCGTTTTAGGCCTTTTTCTTTCATTATCATATTATTCTGTACATGTTGAGAGTCTAACAATGTAGTTTTACCGTGAAGTTAACTGGGTTTAGTTGTGATAAAATGTGGAATTTAAATAAAAAAATGTTAGTGATAGAAATAAGAATAAAGGAGAGACTTTTGACTTGACTTTTGAAATGTTGAGTCCTAATCCAATAGGCCCAAAGAATTCATAATACAGTTAACAAAATACAGATATAGTCAAATGAATGAGGAATTTCGTTTTGTTGTAAATCAGATTGGCTTTTTATAAGAGAAAGGAGCAAAAAAAAAGTATAGTTTCTATATATTTTTTTCAAAGCAGGACACAAAATTCAAAGTGTGTCCTGTTAGACAATGTAAAATAATGATTTAAGAGTTGATGCAGTTGGTCATGTATTAATCTTGCATACAGCTGACAATGACCCAAATACATAAAACTGAAGTATGGATACCATGAAGGTAAATTGAATATGTTTGGGATTTTTTGGTACACAAAAGGTCTATCTGTGTACATGTTGGTTTCTGTAAACTTCTTTCATTGCTATGTAGAATTTAAAGTGAGCTAACAAAATAAAATAAAACATTTTCTTGTTTATCTTCTGTTAATAATGCTAGAGAAGCTTTAACTAAAAGTGAATTTCGTTAGCCTAATAGCATAATTGCCGAAGTCATATTTACTCTACTCTACTTTTACTCTACATCTACTCTACATCTACTCTACTCTACATCTACATCTACTCTACATCTACTTCTCGTTAGCCTAATAGCATAATTGCCTAAGTCATATTTTAAGGGTTATAGAGTAGGGTAAAGTAGATGTAGAATAGAGTAGATGTAGAGTAAAAGTACAGTAGAGTAAATATGATTTAAGCAATTATGCTATGAGGCTAACGATTTATTCTCTTCAAGTCTTGTCTATAAATTTAAAAAAAAAATACAGAAATAAACTGCACTAAGCCTTTGACTCGAATGTTGTTGATGACTCTGTGGTCTGACATCCAATCAAAAGTGAGAATTTAAGGAAAATCGAAAATGAAAATAAATCAATAAACACTTTTTCTATTTTCTCGAGTGTTTATTGAAGTTCAAAAAATACTCCAGACATGAGTCAGATGTCCGGTTTTCACAGGGCATCACGTTACATTTCTAAACTCAACCTAACGCCATGTTTAAAGAGAGTAAAGTGTTTCGCAGTATTTATACACACACACACACACACACACACACACACACACACACACACACACACACACACACACACACACACACACACACACACACACACACCCACACCATTTGAATGCTTGTGGATGGACTTTTTTTTCTGCAGGAAAGTGTGAACACAGTCATCAAGTTAAATGTCATTCACTGTATTTATAGACGGACAAATTCCTCTTTCTCCTACTGGCTTCCATTAGGATACATCTCTATCTACAATCAATGAAATGCAGTGTGTGTGTGTGTGTGTGTGTGTGTGTGTGTGTGTGTGTGTGTGTGTGTGTGTGTGTGTGTGTGTGTGTGTGTGTGTGTGTGTGTGTGTCATGTGTGAATAGCCCTAAGATCTAAAACCCGTCCGTAATCAAACAGTGCCAAATCTGGACTTTTCACAAGGACTGAAATAGCAAATAACTGTCACAATTTGATTGAAAACATTTTTTTATTTTCTTTTTTTGGGGATCTACAATAGGGGTTAAATTAGAGAAGCAATGGTCACATTATGACCCAAAATATTGTGCAGTTCTATAACTTTCTTGTAGTGTCAGTAGTAACAATACAAACAAATTTGAGGGCGACTGTGGCTCAGTTGGTAGAGCGGGTCGGCCGATGTTCAAAGGGTTGGAGGTTCGATCCCCGCCCTGCCACTTGTGTCATAGTTGTTGTGTCCTTGGGCAAGACACTTAACCCACCTTGCCTCGTGTGAATGTCGATAGTTAGCCTGCTGCTATCGGTGTATGAATGAGTGTGTGAATGGTAACGTGGGAAAGGGAACAGGTCTCCCTTGCGAAAGAGTCTTCGGACTCAATGGGATATACATGTATAAATAAAGGTTAAAAAAAATAAAATAAAAAATGGAGACAAGTACAAGTAATCTAACATGAATCACTCTGAAAACGTGAATCAATTTGAACTTTTATTAATTTCTGCAAAATGAAGTCAACATACTAGTTTAATCCCACATACATTCACTTCTCCACAACACTATCCCTGCGTTCCAAATCACATACTTTTTCTCTTTACTACACTACATACTAAAGTACAGAAGAGTTTTAGTCTTTTTCCTACACTACATACTAAAGTACAGAAGAGTTTTAGTCTTTTTACTACACTACATACTAAAGTACAGAAGAGTTTTAGTCTTTTTACTACACTACATACTAAAGTACAGAAGAGTTTTAGTCTTTTTCCTACACTACATACTAAAGTACAGAAGAGTTTTAGTCTTTTTACTACACTACATACTAAAGTACAGAAGAGTTTTAGTCTTTTTACTACACTACATACTAAAGTACAGAAGAGTTTTAGGGCCACAGACAGGAGAGAAAAAAAATCAGATAAGGAAGATTTATTTTTCATTATGTCAAGAAAATTCAAGAATAAAGACGAATACTACAAAATGCTATTGGAGTTAGTGGGGTATTTATGTCTTTTCAGCATACTACAATTGACATGCATGTATTGGGACATCCTAAATCTTTTTCTGGCATACTAAATAGTAGGGATTGGAACGCAGGGACTGTTTTTTTTTACCGGTTTCACCATAGTACACGCAGTACACCTATATTGCCAAAGGAGGGCGCTAAAGAGCAAATTCTGCATCTAAAACTGCCAGCACCACCAGTGACTGTGTAGCTGCCATTCAAAGCTGACAGATGGTCTGAAGCCGTGTGTGTGTGTGTGTGTGTGTGTGTGTGTGTGTGTGTGTGTGTGTGTGTGTGTGTGTGTGTGGATGCTTTAAGTGTTTGAGAAAATATTCTAACCCTCTACTCAACGGATTATCACTTATTACTGCAAAAATGATTGACAGGTCTTTCAATAAGGGTCTCCTGAGCCACGACAACAACTAGATTAAGCTGTCAATGTTTTCCTTTTCTCTGCTTTTAAAGGCTAGTTAAAGACCGACTTCACTGGTGGAAACATGAAGGTGTATTGAACTCTGAGATCCTATGTAGTATAAATGTGCAAGAAGTTTGGAAAGGTGTTCATCCGAGCCTGAGAAAAGACAGAAAGAGTGTTTTATGGTCTCACTGTCTAACCCTACATTTTACCATAACATGTTGGGTTATAGGATCAACAGGACAGCTGGGCCAAGGGACGACTGAGGGAAGAAAAACCTAATTCATTATATTATAATAGCGATTTCATAATGATAGAACGCCGGTTCCGTGCGGGTGAAGTATTCCTTAAGGTGTGTTCATACAAGGGTTACAAGTCTAAATGTGAAGGAATTTTACATCTAGAAGTCAATGTTTTTTACAAATTTGCTTCATGTTGATTTACCTTTTACTTTAAATGGTCAAAAAATGCTGAATATTGGGGCGTTCCGGTGGCGTAGTGGATAGAGCGTGTACCATATTGGTTCCGGCCTTCGTTGCAGTGGTCACGGGTTCAAATCCGACCCGTGGACCTTCACTGCAGGTCATCCCCCCTCTCTCTCTCTCTCTCTCTCTGTCTCCCCATTTCAACTCTTTACTATCTAATACATCTTGAAAATGCCAAAAATAATCTTAAAAAATATATATATATTTATCATAATGTATTTCTCAAAATCAAGGTGCGAATGTTGGGAAAAAAAAATTGATGGCAAAAAAAACTGTTTTTCAAATTTTATTTCAAAAGATAAAACTTTCTGGACAACTTTTAAACACGTCAAATATCACATTCTCCTCTATAAAATCAGCAGCTGTCGGCTACACATGTTACAAAACGTTATAGAACTGTCTTACATAGTGCACAGCAAACACAACATAGGGTTTTTTTAGAACAATCACAAAAACAAACTTTAGCAGAGAGTGCATTCAAAGAAATCTACTTCACACATCCTGAACAACAACCCATGGCTTCTTCTGGTTCAACAACGAGTCACAAAAAACAAGTTAATATGAATGTGCTGACTGAATACACACGAAAACTATTTATTAAATAAAACAATTTAACAAGAAAACAAATACAAGTATAAACCAATTTCTTTCTAAGATTTTTTATTTTTTGGCATTTTTATGCTTTATTGACAGTGTAGAGACAGAGTTGAAATGGGGCAGAGAGGGGAGTCACATGCAGAGAACGACCGCGGGCTGGAATCGAACCCGGGTCTGCTGCTGGCCGAGGCCCATGGGGGGGGGGGGGGGACGCTCTACCAACTGAGCTTAGGGGTACCCCGAATAAACCAATTTCTATGTCAAACTAGACTTCTTTGATTGACGAATCAAAAAATATTGAAATTTAACTAAAATCCCTCAATGCGTTCTTGAGATATAATAATTGCACTCATCAGAATGACCCATTTACGAATGGACAGACGGACATCCCGAAAACACACAAAAAAAGCACAAGAATGGAAAGTACCATTTCTAATCTTAATATCAAAATAAATAAATAAATCTCTTCATATTGAAAAAGACCAATTTGACAAAAACCCCACAATATTAGCGATATTGCACTCACAATAATAGCCTGTATACATTCTTACTACACTCTGAAAACATTAAAAAACACAAGAAGGACCGTGTGTGTGTGTGTGTGTGTGTGTGTGTGTGTACTAACTGTTTCTGTGAGAACCAATTTGAGTTTCAGAGCCTCTCACTTTGGGACAGGCCTTTTAAAGAGGGAAACTAGGCCCATTATCAGCTCAGTTCTTCTTGCAGTTTGTTCAGTATAAACTCGCCTAACCCTCCCTTTGGTGTGTTCATTGGTACAGCCCTGTGTGTGTTATATTCGTAGTTTGGATAACTTTTGGTTAATTGTGGTCGTTGGTACAGTACCCAATTTGTGTGTGTCTGTCTCTCTCTCTCTCTCTCTGTGTCTGTGTGTGTCTCTCTCTCTATCCCTGTTTGTGTGTGTCTCTCTCTCTCTCTCTCTCTCTCTCTCTCTCTCTCCCTCTGTGTCTCTCTCTATCCCTGTGTGTGTGTGTGTGTGTCTCTGTCACTCTCTCTCTCTCTCTCTCTCTCTCTCTGTGTCTGTCTCTCTATCCCTGTGTGTGTGTGTGTGTGTGTGTGTCTGTCTGTCTGTCTGTCTGTCTGTCTGTCTGTCTGTCTCTCTCTCTCTCTCTCTCTCTCTCTCTGTGTGTCTGTGTGTGTCTCTCTCTCTCTATCCCTGTGTGTGTGTGTGTGTGTGTGTGTGTGTGTGGGGTGTGTGTGTGTTTTATCTGCTCAACTCTTCCTGCAGCTCGTTCAGTATAAACTCCCCTAGCCCTGTTGTTAGCTCGTTGCTACATCCCAATCTCCGTCCATTAGTTATGACATCACCCACTAGCTTCAGTCTGTCAAAGCGAGGTGACAGGTAGTTTCCCTTGACGACGCTGGCGGTGTGAGGGTCTCCATGGCTACGGGCCAGTTGGGTTAACTCGACCAAGGCAGCGATCTCCTCCTTTAACTGGAGGAGGAAGAGATCTAGAGCAGGTAGCACGCCACAGACGGACTCGTAGACGGGTTTCTGAAATACACATAGAAACAAACATGGGAACAATGAGGTTTAGTGGAGCTTTTATGATGACCTACTTTAATTTGTAGACCATCTAAAGCTATAGTGCGTAACTTCTGTCGCCCCCCATGAGGAATTCTGAGTAATAACAACAACAACACTGTCGGTGCATCTACATGAGGTAAAGCGTGTGAATGTCGATAGTTAGCCAGCTGCTATCGGTGTATGAATGTGTGTGTGAATGGTAACGTGTAAATGAGAACAGGTCTCCCTTGTAAAACAGTCTTCGGACTCAATGGGATTTACCTGTATAAATAAAGGTTAAAAAAAAAAAAAAAAAAAAAAAAAGCCTTCAGTGATGGCTCATGGATTTTATACCTTCTGCTGTACGTCCAGGTTTTTTTCTTAGCAGTAGAATCAACAACTGAAACATTTCTTGGGCTCTTCTTGGGATTTTTCTGAGCTCCTGCACCAGTGTCAGAGGAGGGGGGGGGGGACACCAGTTTGTAAACGCTGCCATACTGAGAAATACAGAGAGAGTTTTGTGGAGCTGATAATAGGCTTAATCAACTTTGTGGCAACTCGTTTGGCGATGGCTTGAATGTAACTGACATTAATTTATATTTTTAAAAATGATGCACTATATTAATACAATCAACACTGCTGAAGTGTACACACACACACACACACACACACACACACACACACTATTTTGTGAAGAAATATTTTGGTGTCATTTTTCTGAGACACTTGATAGATGGATAACAAGACGTCCCAATGTGCCGCTGACTGGACAAAAAAACGATTTTACACGAATCATAAACTTGGGACACACACACACACAGTCACACACAGTCACACACACTCACACACACACACACACACACACACATACACACAGTCACACACACACACACACACACACACACACACACACACACACACACACACACACACACACACACACACACACACACACACACACACACTGCCAAAGCCACCAATACTGTGCACCATCTGGTAAGGCCATCAGCTACACAGTACCTCTGCTCCAGCATTAATCTCGCCAATTTTCCGGAACTTCGAGAAAGGGAAATGTAAAACCATGACTGGCTTTAGGCCAGGACCAAACGGGGCAAGTCTCCAGGGCTTTAACCCCTACACACACACACACACACACACACACACACACACACACACACACACACACACACACAGACACACACACCACCGTCCTATCACTGACGCCTGCCCACAAATGAAGAGCTTCATTCCAAAATGAGATCTCAACCAGTTTAGAAATAGGGAAAACAAACGTAAAACACACACACACACTCACACACACACACACTCACACACACTCACACACACACACACACACACATACATACGTTTGCACGGCTATACTTTTGAGGACCCTAACCCTAACCATCAAAACTAAATGCCTAACCCCAACCCTTACACTAACCCTAACATAAACCTAATTCATACCTGAACCTTAAAACCTAGTGTTAACCCTCAATCAGCCCTTTAAAGGCCTGTCCTTAAAACCTAGTGTTAACCCTCAAACAGCCCTTTAAAGGCCTGTCCCAAAGTGAGAACCGGACAAAATGTCCTCACTCTTATAGACTAAAACTCAAATCAGTTCTCACAAAAATAGTTACACACACACACACACACACACACACACACACACACACACACACACACACACACACACACACATAGAGAGAGATAGTGAAGACACCTGCTCTGACAAAAATGAAAGATAGCACAGAAGGAAAAATAAAATCTTGTTGAAGGCACATTTCTGGAGAGTAAAACGAGACCACTGTTACAGACTGAGCTTCTCTGTCTCACAGATAAAGTTCAGATCGTAAATTAAAGACCCACAACTCAGCTCTGTTATGGGCTCATCGGCAGCCCCTTCCCCCACTCGGGTGAGGGGTTCTTGGGGCAACAAATGCTCTTGACCCTGACCCCCTAACTCACTTCTGGAAGGATCTGTGAATGACTTATGTTAGAGTCTGTTCACCACTCGCATACTGACAAAGCACTTTTACTTTAAGTGCTGCACTTAAGCTTAACATACTTGTGCATACTTATACATCCACAAGATGTCCTTACTAAAGCAGCTACGAGGAACTTTTAAATATTTCTGAAACAGTCTCATTTTTCCCCTGATGATCATAAATTACATGTAACAGCAAACGAGACCATCAGTGCAAAGAATGCTATTTGTATATAGTATTTCTTAATGCCTTTGTCATGGGTATACGCTCACCCAGGAACAACAGCTGGCGTAGTAAAAACACTACCTCTTTTGTCCAAAGGGGGCGCTAGAATTAACAACAAACAGAGTTCCTCAGAGCACATTCAAGCTTAACTTGTTCATACTTTTTCCTCTATTACAGAAAATAATTGTGTAGCTTCTAAGCCAATAAATGTATCCAACAACGGGATTAACTTTACTTACTTCAAGATTTTATTTTTTTTAAGTGTAAAGATCTTTTGGCATTTTTTCTTTACTAGACAGTGTGTAGAGACAGAGATGAAATGTGTCAGAGAGGGGGAATGACATGCAGAGAACGACCCCGGGCTGGATTCTAACCCGGGTCTGCTGTGAAGAGGACTGAGACTCTATGGGGGGACGCTCTAACAACTGCTACTTCAAGATTTTTTTACCAAACATGTTTATCTTAACCCTCTAATGCAAATATTATAGTTTTTCATTGAGACAGATATTTCGTCCAATGCTTTGCTACATGTTTGTAGTCGAGACCGAGTCAAACCCAGAATAGACCAGTGTGAATCCAACATTAGTCCTTTAGGGTGGTAGGATGGCCTAGAGGAAAGGTGGCTGACCAGTAACCATGAGGTCTCTGATTCCTCCTCCCAGTAACCATGAGGTCTCTGGTTCCTCCTCCCAGTAACAATGAGGTCTCTGGTTCCTCCTAGTAACCATGAGGTCTCTGGTTCCTCCCAGTAACCATGAGGTCTCTGGTTCCTCCTCCCAGTAACCATGAGGTCTCTGGTTCCTCCTCCCAGTAACCATGAGGTCTCTGGTTCCTCCTCCCAGTAACCATGAGGTCTCTGGTTCCTCCTCCCAGTAACCATGAGGTCTCTGGTTCCTCCCAGTAACCATGAGGTCTCTAGTTCCTCCTCCCAGTAACCATGAGGTCTCTGGTTCCTCCCAGTAACCATGAGGTCTCTAGTTCCTCCTCCCAGTAACCATGAGGTCTCTGGTTCCTCCTCCCAGTAACCATGAGGTCTCTGGTTCCTCCCAGTAACCATGAGGTCTCTGGTTCCTCCTCCCAGTAACCATGAGGTCTCTGGTTCCTCCTCCCAGTAACCATGAGGTCTCTGGTTCCTCCTCCCAGTAACCATGAGGTCTCTGGTTCCTCCCAGTAACCATGAGGTCTCTGGTTCCTCCTCCCAGTAACCATGAGGTCTCTGGTTCCTCCCAGTAACCATGAGGTCTCTGGTTCCTCCTCCCAGTAACCATGAGGTCTCTGGTTCCTCCCAGTAACCATGAGGTCTCTAGTTCCTCCTCCCAGTAACCATGAGGTCTCTAGTTCCTCCTCCCAGTAACCATGAGGTCTCTGGTTCCTCCCAGTAACCATGAGGTCTCTGGTTCCTCCTCCCAGTAACCATGAGGTCTCTGGTTCCTCCCAGTAACCATGAGGTCTCTGGTTCCTCCTCCCAGTAACCATGAGGTCTCTGGTTCCTCCTCCCAGTAACCATGAGGTCTCTGGTTCCTCCTCCCAGTAACCATGAGGTCTCTGGTTCCTCCTCCCAGTAACCATGAGGTCTCTGGTTCCTCCCAGTAACCATGAGGTCTCTGGTTGGATCCCCGGCACCAGACAAGAGGGTGTTAGTAGTAAAACTAGTGGAGTGTGGGAACTTGAGAGGGGATATGCGAAAAGACAAATTTTAATGTAACCGTTGACTAATAAAGTAACTTAATTAAATAACTAAACCGCGACCAAAACCAAAACGAAACTCGAGACTGAGTCAAACCCAGAAATAGACCAGTGCGAATCCAACACTTGTGCTTTATAGTGTTAAGGTGTGTTCACACCAAAAGTGATGCTTGCGAAGAAAATTTGCATATTTAAATTAGGAAACCATTAGTTTAGGCGCGATGGAGCGTTTGGTGCGATGAAGCGGACCGATAGAAGTGCTTCTAAATCAATTAAACCTAAAAAACAACTGTAGAAATCTTAGTAAAATAGTGAAATTAAGCATCTTGGTTAACATCGTACCTGGACGTCTTTTCCACAGCAGTGTCCGCCCCTCTGCCCCAGATACCCCCCCATGTCCTGGGCCTCGTGCTCCTGCTTCACACCCTCCTGCTGGAAGAACCAGGCCACGCGCTGCAACGCCACGTCATCACGCTCAAACACACCCGCCTGTAGACGGTTAAAACAAAGATAATGCATACGTGACACAATAAAGGAATAATTAAGAAAAGAAAATCACCATACTCCACATCGTAAAATGAACAAACATAAAGTGAAGGTTTAGATAATCCAGTCAGTGTTAATACACAGCCTAGGCTCTGTAAACTTTGTTATCTTACCAGTTTACAGAGCCTAGGCTGTGTATTGACACTGTTTTTTTTTCAGTGTACGCAGGTAGTGGATCATTAGGAGATATTCACTGATTTTGACAAAGTTATTTTGACAACAAGATTTCTCCAGAATCACTGACTACACCTTATAAGTAACAGTACTTACATCCACTACTACAAGCAAGAGGTCATATTTAAAACCTCATGTATAGATCCAGGCAACAATACAATGATCAATTTGTATGCATTTTTAGAAAATTACTTTCTTTGGTTTGTTGCCAATAAGAAGAAATAATAATAATTTGTCATTCGTTGTAAGCTATACTTAACTTAGTGGTCTAATGTGTTCTATACTTGTCAAAATGCTATGCCTTTACTATAGCATAGTAAGTCATCAAGCCTCCATAATACTGGATGAGTGAG
>OX442354.1:628109-630609 GCA_949357725.1 Hyperoplus immaculatus | reverse complement strand
AGAACTTTCTTGATGATGTCATATTACACACTGCACCTTTTTTAAATGAATGAGTTTCTCAAACATTTAGGAATAGTTGGGAACTCACTTACCCCCCTCTTTCTATTAATTTTTCTGTCTATTTTTAATGTATATTCTTGTTTATTTTGCTTGTTGTATTGCTTGTTCCTTGTTTTATGTTTTCATTTTGAATCTTTGATTATGAAGTGTATATATGTTTAGATTCTAGAATTCAAGAAAAATAAATTCATATTTAAAAAAAAAAAAGACTTCTTCAAATTCGACAATAAAACCAGAGCGAAACATTTGGAGGTTTAGATATTCTAAAACGTGTACGGTACTTTTTTTTGCGAACTGAGGAGGAAAAAAATACCTTGTTTAAAATATCTCTATACGTGTGGACATTGCCTCATAACTCCTAATGTGTTTTTAGGTCTAATGTCAATAACCTAGTAGACTCTCCGGTACTTTTCAGGGCCAGCTGAGGACGGAAAAATGCATATATAATATATATATGCGTACAAAAAACCTTGATCATGGAAATGTTACTTTGAAAGGCAAAAAAACAGTTTTTTGAGCTTAAATGTGCTTATATCTTATTCCTTGTGTCTCCCTTCTTTACAGGATGAGTCAAATGGATGGCTCTTCTTGAATATGTGCACACCTTTCCAATTTATTCTATGGTTTTTCTAGAAACAAGGGGTGGCACAACTTCCCCACTGGCACGACTATACCCCACTCTCCCCTATATAAATTTATTTTTAACTATCCGTATATGTGTAGACATGTCCTAACTAGGGATAGGGATTGAAACCCGGTTCTATTAAAGAGGACCTATTATACTACTTTTCTGGTCTTAATTTCTTGTTTTACACTGCTATAGAGCAACCTGACACGAATCACATCACAAAAAACTATGTAGATTTTCGGGAAGCTCTTTCTCTTATATTGGCGATCCAGCACGTCCTGTCAACACTTGAGTGTGTGTGGTTCGGGCATCTCCGCTCCCTCCGCCTATGCTTCGGTGATCTCCGCTCCCATCCCCCCCCCTCCTGCAAACCCCACTCCGTTGTGATTGGTTACCTTCCTTCCGGAACACTTTCAGTGGCGGGAAGCGCGAGCATGGACCTATAAGGGCGCGAGGCAGACGCGAGGCAGACGCGAACAGGGAAGTGACAGCATTACCATACATGGAAACATCCGCGTGGTGACGACACCAAGTTACATGCGACGTCACAAAGTTTTATGCGACGTCACGAATTATGAAAGGGTAGACCGCTTTGAAGACGTGACTTCTCGACTGGCTAGAATAGTGTCTAGTGCTCTGCACAGACACCCCAGACGGTCAGCAGGGAATATGTCGAAATGCATGTAAGTCATTATTTGATAATTTAGTATGGTTAAGCATGACTATGAATCATCATAACAACGTTTATAGGTCATAAAAGTCAAAAAGCATCATAGGTCCTCTTTAAGGACCCGGTTCCGCTTTATTCAAAACACGAAAATCAATATTGTTTGAGCTTATCGATACCGCTATCGAGTCCAGTAGGTCTTATGACGTAATGTTACATCTCAAGCAGAGTCGTTTTAATATGAAAATATAATCCCTTCAATGTCATATCATATCACTGGTCCGCATCACAGACTGCATGTAAAACACTTGTAGGCCTACCTTCAACTGTCATCATGGTATGTTCAAATGCAACACAAAAAATAGGAAATTTTTGTTTTTGGCGAGAAACTTGAATAATACAGTTTTGGTGGAAAAAGGTGTTTTATTCAGCAATATGAAATAGTTTGTAAAGTTATCTTTATACCAGTTATCTTTCAACAAAATAATAGAAAAGTATCGATGGTGGTACCGGTGATGGAAGTTCTGTTAAGGTTGGAGGTCAACTCAGGTGAAAGAATATTTCAGGAGACTTGGCTGAATTATGAAGCAATATTTATTACAGACTTGGCCAAGACTTGCACTTCAATTCTGACAAACTCATGCTTAGAGCTGTGTTTTAACCTCGCGCTATCTCTAACACCTCCCCGGCTCGGGCACCAAGCGCACCAATGTTTTGGTTCAGAGCTGAACACAGTGAACCATAACATTCTGGAGTCTAAGGAGATGAGACTTTATCTATACAACTGACCTAAGTGTCTCCTAACAGGCTCCAAGGCTGACCTAGAGTCTGAGAGACAGACACACAAGATAGGCATATATGACCTATTAATCTTTCCCATTAATATTACAACTAAAGACCCAAAATTCCGTCACAGTATCGATAAAGACTCGGATCGATAAGGAGAATCTATAATGGTATCGATATCAATACAAATAAACGATCCCCGTCCCTAGTCCTAACTTGTTTTTGGGTCTCGTATATTTGATCTTCTGATAATCAATCAGTGAGTGGTAGCAGGGTCACAGCTGTCCTTCAAATCAGCAGGACTCTCTTCTCTCCAGGCCTCAGACCAACAGCTGTGTGTTAGGAATCATTACTAACCG
>OX442354.1:610609-613109 GCA_949357725.1 Hyperoplus immaculatus | reverse complement strand
AATATGTTAACATGTAAACACACAGAGGGGGTGTCCTTAGCTCAGTTGGTAGGGCGTCCCCCCCCCCCCCCCCCCATGGGCCTCGGCCAGCAGCGGACCCGGTTTCGATTCCAGTCCGCGGTCGTTCTCTGCATGTCACTCCCCTCTCTGCCCCATTTCACCTCTGTCTCTACACTATCAATAAAGCATAAAAATGGCAAAAAAAACATCTTTAAGAACATGTAAACACACAGGGAACAGCTGACGGGATGTCATTAGATGTTCAGGTATTTGGATTTAAAGGTGCAGTGTGTAGAAATGGAATATAAGAATGTTTTGATTAGTTTATATTATAATCGCTTGAAAGTAAAAGTTGTTTTTTTATGACTTCAGAATCTTCATCTAGCCTACATAGGGGCGCTGAGGCCGCCATGTTGCACCGCCATGTTTCTACAGTAGCACAGAATGGACAAACTTTCAAGCAATATTCCATTATACAATATTACGTTAAAGGTGTAGTCAGTCAGTGCGTTTACATGCAGACTCATAATCGGATAACTAAACGAATAAGACCTCAACAGGACTTTTAACCTGCATGTAAACACCTTTATCCAATCTACTTCGGACACAGATCGGCACAATAACGGACAAGAGAAGTCGGATAAGAACACCTAGATAATTCGTTCATTGTCGGCTTTCTCTCTGCATGTATACAGGGATCGGATATCGCATATCGGACTTCTCGTTCTGTGCTTGTGTGCCTGCGCGTGATAGGCTACACCATGGGTTATTGACGGATGGGAACCGGACGTGGCTCTAAAACCACTTGTTGAAAGCATGGTTGAAAGGGCTACAGCGCCACCTAGCATAGTGGAGACAGCCATGCATCGGACATTTATCCGATTTCTGAAAGGCCATGTATACTCAGACAAGTGACACGGTCCGTTCGAGTGTCTTGTTCGATATATGTGATAATCCAATCTAGTTGTGCCATGGAAACGCACTGAGTGATTCTGGAGAACGCTTGTTGCCAAAATCACTTTATGTCAAAATCAGTGAATATCTCCTCATGATCCGCTACCTGTCTGTACTGTGTGTGCGCTGAAATAAAAAAAATCAATTGTTAATTCACAGCCTAGGCTCTGTAAACTGGTATGTAAACAAAAGGGGCCCATCGTAGATAGCAACATGGCTTTGGAGTAACACTGGATTTTTTTCAGTGCACACACAGTACAGACAGGTAGCGGATCATGAGGAGATATTCACTGATTTTGACAAAGTGATTTTGACAACAAGTGTTCTCCAGAATCACTGACTTCGTGTGTGTGTGTGTGTGTGTGTGTTAGTGTGTGTGTGTGTGTGTGTGTGTGTGTGTGTGTGTGTGTGTGTGTGTGTTAGTATTCCGTCTCATTGATACATTGGACTGTTTATGTCATTAACATGTTTGAGTCCAGACCTCATAAAGTGCCACCTGCCGCCTGTCACAATGTGCTGAATACCTCCACTGCTCTGTAATGGGGTTTTTCATGCTCCTAATGTGTGTGTGTGTGTGTGTGTGTGTGTGTGTGTGTGTGTGTGTGTGTGTGTGTGTGTGTGTGTGTGTGTGTGTGTCTAAGTACGGTAGGCGCCGTCCTGCCCTGTGCTGCAGGGTGGGGGGTCGAACCAACGCGGGAACAGCAGGGACAGAGTGTGTGTGTGTGTGTGTGTGTGTGTGTGTGTGAGTGAGAGAGAGAGAGAAACAGAGAGAGATGGACACAGAGAGAGAGAGAGAAAGAGGGAGAGAGAGGGGAAGGGAGAGAGGGAAATAGGGAGAGACAGAAAGAGAGAGGGAGAGAGTGACACAGAGAGAGAGATGGAAAGAGAGAGAGAGTGACAGAGAGAGAGAGATGGAAAGAGAGAGAGAGAGATGGAAAGAGAGAGAGGGAGAGAGTGACAGAGAGAGAGAGAGAGAGAGAGCTGAAGGAGAGAGAGAGGGAGCAGTGCGGGGTCTAGATGATGAAAGAGGAGAAGGAGCTGTTAGAACTAACTTGACTGCAGTAAGGTTCTTGGAATATTTTGAATTGTTTGATTGTACTTTCAACCATTTCATTTTAACTGCGGCGATTCAACATCTCTGTCTAAATGTTCCAACAGTTTTTGTCTCTTTATCAGCTTGTTGTGTATTTGATGTGTTTGCAAATGATTCTCTCCATCCAGTAACGGTGAAAAAGAAAAGAAGAACAAATCACAACAAAAGAAAGTCTCCTCACTGTCCTTACTGTTACATGATAAAACACGTCATACTGGAAGGGAATCCTCTCTCCTCTGTTAACAGGTGGTGTGTGTGTGTGTGTGTGTGTGTGTGTGTGTGTGTGTGTGTGTGTGTGTGTGTGTGTGTGTGTGAGAGAGAGAGAGAGAGCAAGCTGATGTCTTTCACAGATTCTAGTTTTTATATAAACACTGAATGTTACGACCACCGTACGGTATCAGGTTTAATATCAAACCGTGTGTGTGTGTGTCCATGCTTCCGTGTGTGTGTGTG
>OX442354.1:603845-606345 GCA_949357725.1 Hyperoplus immaculatus | reverse complement strand
ACAGGTGTCTGTCCATCTGGGAAACGCATTCAAAAAACTGTCAATGTTAACTAGATAGATGGACGGACGGACGGACGGACGGACGGACGGATAGATGGATGGATAGATAGATAGATAGATAGATAGATAGATAGATAGATAGATAGATAGATAGATAGATAGATAGATAGATAGATAGACAGATGTTACAATCACTAAATTCATACAAGAATGATTATTTATTTGTATTTTTACTTGTCAAAAAAGATTATGCTGCACGGATGAATATACCAGTTTTTTTCAAGATAATTCTTTGGGCATTTTCAAGCTTTATTAGACAGTACAGAGTTGAACTGGGGAGACAGAGAGAGAGAGAGAGAGAGACGGAGAGAGAGAGGGGGGGGGGGGGATGACCTGCAGTAAAGGTCCACGGGTCGGATTTGAACCCGCGACCACTGCAACGAAGGCCGGAGCCAATATGGTACACGCTCTATCCACTACACCACCGGAGCACCCCAATTTTTCCTGGTTGTAACAGTATTATTGTTGAACTCCAGTCTGCTGTTGTTGCTCCACTAACACACACACACACACACACACACACACACACACACACACACACACACACACACACACACACAGACAGGGAGACACACACACACACACACACACAGACAGGGAGACACACACACACACACAGACAGGGAGACACACACACACACACACACTGTTGTCACTACACTAATGAAGCTTTTAGTTAAATATTTCATCTGTTCAAAGGGAAGACTCATCTGTCTCCATCATTGAGACATGTTCGCTTCCACACAAGTAGCTTTATATATCATACTCTGATGATGTTTAGTCTGTGTGTGTGTGTGTGTGTGTGTGTGTGTGTGTGTGTGTGTGTGTGTGTGTGTGAGTGTGAGAAAGAGAGTATGTGTGTGTGTCTCTCCGTCTGTCTGTGTGTGTGTGTGTGTGTCTCTCTCTCTGCCTCTGTGTGTGTGTGTCTCTCTCTCTGCCTCTGTGTGTATGTGTGTGTGTGTGTGTGTGTGTGTGTGTGTGTGTCTGTGTGCTTACGTCTGTGTGTGTGTGTGTGTGTGTGTGTGTGTGTGTGTGTGTGTGTGTGTGTGTGTGTGTGTGTGAGATTGACCTTAAGTTACAGGTTACTTCCTGTGGCCTCCTTTCTGAAACAGCTGTAATTCCCCCAATTATCACACTGTCAAAGGATCAATCAATCTTTCAAAAGTCCTAAATACATGGGGGTGTCATTTTAAAGCTATAGTGCGTAACTTTTCCCATATAAATGAATGCCGGTTACATCACATACAAGCCATCACCTAAACGAGTTGACACAAAGTTGATTAAGCCTTTCAGCTCCACAAAACTCTCTCTGTATTTCTCGGTATGGCAGCGTTTACAAACAGTTTTCAACACTAAAAATCTCGGGCGGATATAGTAGACGTCCGTGTGCCAATTGTTAGCATACTGCATCCTAACTAGATTCTTTTTATGGTCAGCTGTAGTATGTAGAATAGAAAAAAGGTCACCAACTTTTTTGACCGTCTGTGTGTGTGTGTGTGTGTGTGTCTGTCTGTCTGTGTATGTGTCTGTCTGTCTGTGTGTGTGTCTGTGTGTGTGTCTGTGTGTGTGTGTGTGTGTGTGTGTGTGTGTGTGTGTGTGTGTGTGAGATAGCGACCCACATTTCGGAGGCCAAAGGGTCGGGGTTTATAAATGACAGATATCCCTAGGTCAGTTTACAGTTCACTGATGCTATGAAGAACCCGCCAATTAACCAAAGTGTAAATTCCTTCTCAAAGCATTTTGTGGCCTCTGGACGTCTCTCTTCAACCACAGAGATATTTATAAGGAGGTATGTGGTCCGGGGGGTTAGATGGTGCCCCCAGAGATTACATATACAGCTCCTGGAAAAAATTAAGAGACCACTCCAAATGTTCAGTGTCTCTGGTTTTACTATTTATAGGCAAATGTTTGAGTAGAATGAACATTTTGATTTTATAATATAAACTACTGACAACATTTCTACCAAATTCACAATAAAAATATTGTCATTTAGAGCATTTTCAATAAGTTATGTAGAGATGAAGATTTAGGAAAATCCAGACTGGTCTCTTAATTTTTTCCGGGGCTGTAGATGGATGGATGGATGGATGGATGGATGGGTGGATGGATGGGTGGATGGATAAAAAGAACAAAGCTATTTTTAAGAAGGAATCTGGTCAGGGGCTTAGCATTTAGCCGGGGCCCCCATAATTCACACACACACACACACACACACACACACACACACACACACACACCCAAGAGGCACTGGAGACTTCAGGACTTATTTTAGGGAGTGCACGGTTATCCCCTTATCCTGTTTCAGTCAAGCACCTAAAACTCACTTCCGTTTTGTGGTTGATATAAATATACAGGCTGGAAATTCATATTTTAGCTGCTCTCAAAGCTGCACAATGTAACTTTTGGGTGTGTCAGAGAAGTGAAACATTTTCTAAGGTAT
>OX442354.1:596345-601345 GCA_949357725.1 Hyperoplus immaculatus | reverse complement strand
AAACAGCGACGACTCTTGGCGAGGGCGTTGAGATATTGAATGATGCTTGGGTTTCAGCCTTTCAACAGCCTCAATCTCACACACACACACACACACACACACACACACACACACACACACACACACACACACACACACACACACACAAAACAAACTTATTTCTAGGTACATGGAACCAAACTTAAAGTTACTCCGAGGAACTTTCAGTTTGTGTTAATTCTAGCGCCCCCCTTTGGACAAAAGCGGTAGTGTTTTTACCACGCCAGCTGTTGTTCCTGGGTGAGCGTATACCTATGACAAAGGCATTAAGAAAATCTATATGAAAATAGCATTCTTTGCACTGATGGTCTCGTTTGCTGTTACATGTCATTTATGATCATCAGAGGAAAAATGAGACTGTTTCAGTTCCTCGTAGCACCTTCAAGACTAGAATATATTTGAAAGACCAAACTGTGGGCCCTGCTGCTGTAAACATCAACAACAGTGAAACAGTAACTTTTCAGGAAGCTTTCTAACTTCAAACAGTGTTCCAGGGATCTACATTTTCCCTGTGAGGAAAGTTTGTTTATTCAGTTATGAGAATATACCTTAGAAAATGTTTCACTTCTCTGACACACACAAAGTTACATACTGCACCATTTTTTTTTTTTTAACAATAAAATACACTCTCAAACACAACAACCTAAAACGATTAAAACATAGATTGAAGGATGATTGGCTACAAATCAGTCAGTACTAACGATAAAGTGTGAAATAAATATTTAAAAAATGTCAACCCAGGGCGCTCCCGTGGTGTAGTGGATAGAGCGCGTACCATATTTGGCTCCGGCCTTCGTTGCAGTGGTCGCGAGTTCAAATCCGACTTGAGGACCTTTACTGCAGGTTATTCTCTCTCTCTCTCTCTCTCTCTCTCTCTCTCTCTCTCTCTCTCTCTCTCTCTCTCTCTCTCTCCCTCCCCCCATTTCAACTCTGTACTGTCTAATAAAGCTTGAAAATGCCAAAATATAATCTTAAAAGAAAAACATTCAAACAGCAGCGGCGCTATAGTGTCCTTGACCTACTGGGTGAACCTGAACACAACGTGTGAAAGGTCGCGACCTCTCGGACCGTTTCCCCTGTTGGGCTTTAAGAGAGGATACTTCAGGCTCAGCTGGGAATTCGCAAACACAAACAACACAAGCTGCCTGTGTGTGTGTGTGTGTGTGTTGACCCCGACTGACCCCCACTGACCAGAAAGTAAAAACACCACCTCGGGATTAAAAGGAGGGTTTGACCAAACACAATTGCGCTGTATTGATTTCCTAATATTTTTGGGGCATTTTCTGATGTTTCTAGATCAACCCCGCGTTCCGAATCGCATACGTTCTACTATATAGTACGTCGTAAAAAGATTTAGGATGTCCCGATTCTTGTGGCCAGATTTAGGATGGTTAGAAGTACCCGGATGTCCTACTTCATCCGGCCAAGATTGTTAGTGTTGAAAAGTGCATCCTATTTGGCCGATTCTGACCCGCAATCCAGTGCGCACGTGAAGTGACGTCACATCGACGAAGCCTCCATATGAAAACAAACGGGGATGCGACAGATATAAAAGCAAGAGGCAAGATCAAGGCGCAATGTTATGATGAAATAAGAGAGTAAAAGTATGTCCCAATAGTATGCCTACTGCATCCTAACTAGATTCTTTTTATCGTCGGATGCAGTATGTGACTGTGTCTCAGGTGGTAGAGCAGGTTGGCCAACAATCCAAGGGTTGGCGGTTCGATCCCCGCCCTGCCACTTGTGTCATGGTTGATGTCTCCTTGGGCAAGACACTTCACCCACCTTGCCTGGTGTGAATGTGTATGACTGCTATATGTTTGAGGTGGTGGTCGGAGGGGCCGTAGGCGCTGAAATGGCAGCCACGCTTCCGCCACCGGTATGACTGTGTGTGAATGAATGGAACCTGGAACCCTGAAAAGCGCTTTGAGTGCCTGAAAGTGTAGTGAGTGTAGAAAAAGCGCTGTATAAATCCAACCCATTATTATTAGTACACTAGAGATGAAATGCAACAAAGGTCTCTATTGTCACAATTGAGGAAGTTGGTCAATGTTGAAAACCTGTAGAACAACATGGCTGCTGTCATTATTTTCAATAAAATACCGAAAATGAATTTGAGTTTAAGTTCAAAACACATTTTCCAGCAATAACCTCCTCAGATGTCCAGTACAGCTGTCCCTGACTCTGAAATCTTTAATCTCCTAGTCGAAAAAAAAAAAAAAAAATCGTAAAAAAAAAAAATAACCATTGTTAGCTTGAGGGGGGTCAGTCTAGCTCCTGGTTCAATAGAGATTGACCTATAGTGAAAGCCCTCCACTCAGACACAGACACCAGATAGCACATTACTGACAGACAGGCAGACAGACAGACAGACACAGACAGACAGACAGACAGTCAGACACACAGACACACAGACAGACAGACACAGACAGACAGACAGACAGACAGACAGACAGACACAGACAGACAGACAGACAGACAGACAGACAGACAGACAGACAGTCAGACACACATACACAGACAGACAGACACAGACAGACAGACAGAAAGACATACACACAGACAGACAGACAGACAGTCAGACACACATATACAGACAGACAGACACAGACAGACAGACAGAAAGACATACACACAGACAGACACAGACAGACAGACAGACAGACAGACAGACAGACAGACAGTCAGACACACATACACAGACAGACAGACAGACAGACAGTCAGACACACATACACAGACAGACAGACAGACAGACAGACAGTCAGACACACATACACAGACAGACAGACAGACATACACAGATAGACAGACAGACAGACTGACAGACAGACAGAGACAGACAGACAGACAGACAGTCAGACACACATACACAGACAGACAGACAGACAGACAGACAGTCAGACACACATACACAGACAGACAGACAGACAGACAGACAGAGACAGACAGACAGACAGACAGACAGACAGACACACACACACACATAAACACATGGTTATCATCTGTCTGTCTAGTTGTGTGTTCCTCAGTCTGTCTGACAGATATGATTTACCTTTGATTTACCATACCAGTGTTTTCATCTAAAATCATACTAAAAGCTCTAGCTTCCTACTCATACTAACATCCTACTAACATCCTACTCATACTAACATCCTACTAACATCCTACTCATACTAAAAGCCCTACTAACGTCCTACTCATACTAAAAGCTCTAGCTTCCTACTCATACTAACATCCTACTAACATCCTACTCATACTAAAAGCTCTACTAACATCCTACTCATACTAACATCCTACTAACATCCTACTCATACTAACATCCTACTAACATCCTACTCATACTAACATCCTACTAACATCCTACTCATACTAACATCCTACTAACATCCTACTCATACTAACATCCTACTAACATCCTACTCATACTAAAAGCCCTACTAACATCCTACTCATACTAACATCCTACTAACATCCTACTCATACTAAAAATCCTACTAACATCCTACTCATGCTAAAAGCCCTACTAACATCCTACTCATACTAACATCCTACTAACATCCTACTCATACTAACATCCTACTAACATCCTACTCATACTAAAAGCCCTACTAACATCCTACTCATACTAACATCCTACTAACATTATACTCATACTAAAAGCCCTAATAACGTCCTACTCATGCTAAAAGCTCTACTAACGTCCTACTCATACTAACATCCTACTAACATCCTACTCATACTAAAAGCTCTACTAACATCCTACTCATACTAACATCCTACTAACATCCTACTCATACTAAAAATCCTACTAACGTCCTACTCATACTAAAAGCCCTACTAACATCCTACTCATACTAACATCCTACTAACATTATACTCATACTAAAAGCCCTAATAACGTCCTACTCATGCTAAAAGCTCTACTAACGTCCTACTCATACTAAAAATCCTACTAACGTCCTACTCATACTAAAAGCCCTACTAACATCCTACTCATACTAAAAGCCCTACTAACGTCCTACTCATACTAAAAGCTCTACTAACATCCTATTCATACTAAAAGCCCTACTAACGTCCTACTCATACTAAAAGCCCTACTAACATCCTACTCATACTCATTTTGACGTCAATTTGAGTATGTTGTGGTTGTGTATGCGAGTTTGTATAGGCGAGAAATGCCCGGATGAGTACTTACTTCCGGGAAGATTTTGTGTATGGATCGATAGGTTACTTTTCCTACTCAACCGCCCCACAATGCATTGCGTCTTTTTTTTTTTATTGCTTCTGTATACTTCAGTGTTAACGGTCCAACAAACCTTGCATACACAGTGGATGGTTAAGTAGACAGTTTGTAGTATATACATGTTGAGTATGTAGGAGGGAGTACGTTAGTAGGGCTTTTACAACATATTATATATATATTATTATTATTATGGAAGCTGAATAGAAGAAAATCTTAAATTTTTTTACCAGTTTTTCAGTTTTTTCATAAATAGCCTCCTTTTTATGTATTTTAAATGAATGTATGTTCTTACGATGGTGTGTAGTGTTGTGATGCAGTAGCTAAATGTCTCCTTATGGGCCAATAATATATATTGCCTTATAAAATACCCTCGTGTCTATAGCGTGGACATTGCCCTGTGTATTAACCCCTAAGGTAAAGGCAGCCGTTCTGAAAGTGATATCCCTCCTAACATACTCATACTAAAAGCCCTACTAACATCCTACTCATACTAAAAGCCCTAATAACGTCCTACTCATTCTAAAGCCCTACTTACGTCCTACTCAAACTCATTTTGACGTGAATTTGAGTATGTTGTGGTTGTGTATGCGAGTTTGTGTAGGAGAGAAATGCCATGATGAGTACTTGCTTCCGGGAAGATTTTGTGTATGGATCGACAGGTTACTTGGACACAACACAATAGTTAAATAGACAGTATGTAATAGTATATACATGT
>OX442354.1:586345-591345 GCA_949357725.1 Hyperoplus immaculatus | reverse complement strand
TCATCACATCATCTGGCCAATCACTTCACACTATAGTCCGTCAGTATATCCTGGTTAAGGGACCATGACGTTTAACTCCACCTGTCTGCTGAGGTATCAGCTCTTTCATTGATGGTTGTCAAAAATCAGTCAAGCCCTGCGTTCCGAATCGCATACTTTCTACTATTTAGTATGGTAGAAAAAAGATTTAGGATGTCCCGATTCTTGAGGCCAGATTTAGGATGGTCAGAAGTACCCGGATGTCCTACTTCAGGCGGCCAAGATTGTTAGTGTTGAAAACTGCATCCTATTTGGGCGATTCTGACCCACAATCCAGTGCGCATGTGAAGTGACGTCACATCGACGAAGCCTCCATATGAAAACAAACGGGGATGAGACGGACATAAAAGCAAGAGGCAAGATCAAGGCGCAATGTTATGATGAAATAAGAGAGTAAAGTATGTCCCAATAGTATGCCTACTGCATCCTAACTAGATTTGTTTTATGGTCAGATGTAGTAGGTAGAATAGAAAAAATAAAGAGTATGTGATTTGGAACGCTGGGCTGTTTTCTTCCACTGCGTTCTGCATCTGCCAATCTGCTGGCTGCTCCCTCACTCCGACCTAGTCACTCGACTAACCCTGCGTTCCTAATCACATATTTTTTTCTTTTTACTACACTACATACTAAAGTACAGAAGAGTTTAAGGGCCACAGACAGGAGAGAAGAAAAAATCAGATAAGGAAGATTTTTTTTATCATTATGTCAAGAAATGTCAAGAGTAAAGACGAATACTCCAAAATGCTATCGGAGTTAGTGGGGCATTTATGTATTTTCAGCATACTACATTTGACGTGCATGTATTGGGACATCCTAAATCTTTTACTGGCATACTAAATAGTAGGGAAGTATGGGGACTGGAACGCAGGGAATATCACGACTGTTTGCTGTCTTGGCTCCAAAATTTAGGAACGAGGTAGATCAGCTGATAGTTTACAAATCTTCCGCCGCAGCCTTAAAACACATCTCTTCAGACTGCACTTTGACAAAAAAAATAAAAATAATTGCACTTGTTACATCTCCATGTAGCGCTTACGTGTGGCCCTTTGCAGTTTGGTTTATTTGAAGCTAAAGTCAGGTGCTACAGCAGCCAGCATACATACACACACACAACAGAACTCAACACATATAGGCCTACGTACATATCCCACCTCTACAAAAAAAAAAAAAAAAAAAAAACATGAGCCCACAATACACATAGCCAAGGTGAGAAAGGGGTATGGATGCTCCATGTGCACAAGTAGCTGTTACTCTTATCAACAGCACACAAACACCAGCCCTGCCGTGCATAGTATGATGGGAAAAAAAAACTAAAATTATGCTAAAAGAGGGAGTAGAGTCCAGCTGCAGCCCCGGAGACAAACACCCTGGCGTGACAGAAGCAACTGTGGTGTGACGGACGTGATTTTTGACTATTTAGCTTCCATGACATGTCTGCTACGTCACTCACTTGCCCTGACCCTAACCACCCAGCTGTGATGCCTGAACCTAATCTAATGTTATATATTCTAACCTCTCCCTGTCCCCTTGCCCTAACCCTAACCACCCAGCTGTGATGCCTGAACCTAATCCTCAAAACAATATAAATAACACAAACTTAGTAGCCTATCAGTCTGCGGTCTTTTTTATTGTTCGACGTGACGTACTCAAGATGGCCGCCGCGGTGTTCCGTCAATGTTCTATCTATATTCTAACCTCTCCCTGTCCCCTTGCCCTAACCCTAGCCACCCAGCTGTGAACCTAATCGCCAAAACAATATAAATAACACAAACTTAGTATCGGTCTGCGGTCTTGTTACTGTTTGACGTTGTTTACAACTTAGAAGTTTATGACGTTGCAAAAATAAAATCTACAGGTAACGTCCGTCACACCACAGTTACTTCCGTCACGCCTGGGTGTCGTTGTCACGCCAGGGTGTTTGTCTCCGGGGCTGCAGCTGACTACTATTGAAAAGAGAAAGCAATCAAGTGTGCAAATATACAGGTGCAAAATATGCAGCTCAGGCTAAAGTTTAAAAGTTCAAATGTCCTCTGTCCTTACTGAAAGGGGAGTCATTATAAAGTGCACTTGCAGTCTTCTCCACATCACCACCTCCAGAGGCTCCACAGCAGTCCCCAGCACAGAGCCAGCCCTCCTAATCAGCTTGTTAAGCGTTTTACAGTCACAAGCCCTGATGCTGCTGCCCCAGGAGATGGCCGCAAAGAAAATGGCGCTTGCCACAACAGACTGATAAAGCATGGACAACAGTTTGTTACACACATTAAAAGACCTAAGCTTCCTCAAGAAGTAGAGTCTGCTCTGGTCCTTCTTGTAGACAGCCTCTGTGTGGTGCGTCCAGTCCAGTTTACTGTTCATGTGAACCCCCAAGTATTTTTAGGACTCCACCACCTGCACCTTATCCCCAAGGATAGAGATGGTGCTTAGCTCAGGACTGGCCCTCCTAAAGTCCACCACCATTTCAAGGCCTTGGTCTTTGTGACATTTAAAACCAGGTTGTTCTTCCCACTCCATGCAACAAAGTTATCCACCATGATACACCCCACAACCGCAGGAAGTCTGATAGCTTCTGTAACTGACAAGCCTCAGAGTTGCACTGGAAGTCTGAGGCGTATAGTGTGAAGAGGAAAGGAGACAGCACAGTCCCCTGCGGCGCTGCTTTGTCACTGACTGCCCGTTCAGACACAGAACTCCCCAGCCTCACACACTGAAAGAGATTTGTTTATGGGGCGGCAGTGGCGAAGTGGGTAGGGAGATCGCCTTTGGAGTGCAGGGTCGGAGGTTCGATCCCCCGTCTCCCCGCCACATGTCGAAGTGTCCTTGGGCAAGACACTGAACCCGGAATTGCTCCCGATAGTTAGCTTAGTTAGCTTAGCACCCTAGTGCTAAGCCTACCCTGCGTGGTAGCTGCTGCTATCGGTGTATGAATGTGTGTGTGACTGGGTGAATGTGTACAAAAACAATGTAAAGCGCTTTGAGTCTGTGATAAACGGAGATATAGCGCTATACAAGTCCATTTACCATCTACCAGTTTAAACATTAACGTTTGGACCAACAGCACAGCTAAGGCCTGTGTGTGTGTGTGTGTGTGTGTGTGTGTGTGTGTGTAAGCTAAGACTACTTTTACACACACACACACACACACACACACACACACACACACACACACACACACACACACACACACACACACAGACACACAGACACACAGACACAGAGAGAGAGAGACACGCAGAGAATTATATTTCCTTGTTGTTGAATCTATATGGAGTATTTTCTTTCTGCCACAGAGGGACTAAAGGAATGGTGTTTACTGCATGGAGCCAACTGGACTGCACTGCTCACACACACACACACACACACACACACACACACACACACACACACACACTGAACAACACACACTGAAAAACACAAACACTCACACACTGAAAAACACACACACACACACACATAGACACACACACGCACTGAAAAACACACACACGCATACAACACACAAACTCTGAAAAAATACACATGCACACACTGCTCTCACAGACAGACACACACACACACATACTGCAACAAACACACACACACACACACAAACACACAAACACACACTAAAACACACATGGACACAGACACTCACATACACACACACATGGTAACACACAAACGCACACAATGGAACAAACACACAGACACACACACACACTGAAACACACACGTACACATTGCTAGCACGCACACACACATACACACTTCATATACACAAAACACATTGCTAACAAATACTCACTGCTCTCACATACACACACACACACACACACACACACGCACGCACACATACACACACACACACACTAAACTGCTCTCACACACAGACACACACACGTACACTCTGAACCACACACACACACACACCCACTCCCTGATTGGCCGTTCGTGTTGTCACGGAGACAACAGCTGTCTCTAGGATGAAGAAGCTACTTTGAGGGTGCCAGCCAGTCTGCAGCGCTGCAACTGGAGAGTCCCACATGGCCTTCAGCACACACACACACACACACACACACACACACACACACACACACACACACACACACACACACACACACACACACACACACACACACACACACACACACTCACACACACATAGGCACACGTACATACACAGGCACACACACACACACACACACACACACACACACACATAGGCACACGTACATACACAGGCACACACACATACACACACACAAACACCCACATAGAAACACATACACACACACAGACACACACACACAGACACACACACCGTACAGCAGGCTTAGCGCCCTCTAGAGACGACAGGTTTTCCTATGAACAGAACATTGTGTCCGTCCTTCAGCTAAAGAGTGAAGGCCTCAATAAGGCCTCATTCAAAACAGCAATATAACGGCATTTAAACCTGCAGTGTGTAGAATTTTGGGTTTTATTTCCTAGCAGATTTTGTAGAAAGTAATTATAATATCCATAAGTACATTTAATTTAGTGCATAATAGCTGAAAAAAACTTTTGAATTATTATTTTTTCCCTTAGAAAGGGTCTCATATATGTCCATATTTCTACATATTTTGGACCAAGGCCTAGTGCCACCATCTAGAAAGTGTCATAGTTGGAATGTCATCAGGTGCATTGTTTAAAATGTAGAATTGTTCTTGTCCTTGAAGGCCACTGTAGCTTCTGTTATGATTCTAAAGGGGTGGGGTTACCCAGGGAGTGTTGCATTCTAGAACTTTGTAGAACTTTCTTGATGATGTCATATTACACACTGCACCTTTAAGAGCAGATTAAACATAATATATATATATATATATATATATATATATATATATATATATATATATATATATATATATATATATATATATATATATAATTTATGCTACTTGTGTAAGAAGTTGAAGTCATGCTTATTGTTAACAGAAGACAAAGATCAT
>OX442354.1:541345-546345 GCA_949357725.1 Hyperoplus immaculatus | reverse complement strand
CAGGGGACAGAATTTTTTTCGCGACCCCCCCTAAATTGAAATACTATTGAGAACCTGTTAACATTTATTTATCTATCTGTACAAAACCACTGTATGAGTTTCTGGCACGAGCATTCTGCATACAATCACCTTATTATCAAATTAGATTACAAAAATTAGCTGAGATAACTTCTGCAGCAAACAAATTCAAAGTTCAGTTTATTAGCTCAATTTGTAACATTTAAAGAAGACTGCTCAGTCTGTGTGAATCTCAGGACAGAGAAACAAGAGCAAATGATTCACTGAGGTTTGCATTTCATTCAAAAAAATTTAAACTGTAAACATAGTTATGGTGTTGTTTTTTTATTATTATAGGCCAATAAGCCTTCTGTGATGCGATAACCAATAATTCATTTATGTTATTATTAGTCTACTTGCTTGATTTCTTTTTAAATAGCCTACAGAGACACTTGGAGACACATGTGGACATTTATTTACTGCAAATCACGGCCTTTCGCGCGGATATGACCATATACAAGCACACATTGCGCTTGCTAGCACTAAAAATGTTCAGTTGGAAATCAAGGCAGCCCGCGCTCCCCCCCCCCCCCCCCCCCGACACCTCACGTCCCACCATTTGAGAAGCACTGGGTTAGACAGTGAGACCATAAAACACTCTTTCTGCCTTTTCTCAGGCTAGGATGAACCGATTTCTAAAATGTTTGCATATTTATACTACATAGGATCTCAGAGTTCAATACACCTTCATATTCCCACCGGTGAAGTAGGTCTTTAATGATCGCAACACTTAAGCATATACAAAAATATATACAATGCAGAGAGAGTTTTGTGGAGCTGATAGGCTTAATCAACTTATAGTCAACTCATTTATTGACAATGGCCTGAATGTAACCGTAATTAATTTATATGAAAAAGTTACACACTATAGCTTTAAGGATCTTGCCTGAGGATATTCACTGGACTTGCCCTAACCCTTGCCCAGGAATCGTACCCTCAGACCATTTCATACTGTATAGGCCTATATGAAAAAGTTACGCACTATAGCTTCCCAAAATTCACCTGTCACTCAGTCAAGGTTGTTGTCTTCTTGTGGTATTTGCTGATAGCAGTTTTCATGAGCTTTAGCATTCAGTAAGCTACCTGCAGCACACACACACACACACACACACACACACACACACACACACACACGCACACACACACGCACACACACACACTCCCTCCATCTGTGTGTCCAGCTCGGCTCACCTGGCAACCAGCCCTTGACCTAGAACCATCAGAACGCCATGTCACCTGTTACTAACACACACACACACACACACACACACACACACACACACGCACACACAAAGACACACACACACACACACACGCACTCTCCATCTGTGTGTCCACCTGGCCATCAGCCTGTTGACCTATGACTTCGACCCACATTCACCATCAGAACGTCATGTTACCTGTTACGAACACACACACACACAATGAAAACTAGTTTAATCTCCTGTCTGTCTGTCTGTCTGTCTGTCTGTCTGTCTGTCTGTCTGTCTGTCTATCTATCTATCTATCTATCTGTCTGTCTGTCTGTCTGTCTGTCTGTCTGTCTGTCTGTCTGACCAATATTGACTCGTGGATACTAGCTTAATGGCCTGGCTGTGTGTGTCCTGTACAGGTTACACACACACACACACACACACACACACACACACACACACACACACACACACACACACACACGCACACTGTCCAGGTTACAGAAACATTTGACTTCAATCTCTGACAGATCGGCTCCAGTAGGATCAATCGGTCGTTTAAGGGCAATCTTCATGGAGGATTTATTTTTGATTTTTGTTGGTAAATAATAATAATTATTATTTTTTTTTTCTATCCGCTTTTGAAGACATAACCGCAAACAAACATTAATTTAGTGTGTATAGAAAAGAGGCATAACAATGCAATGTGAAAGCTGGGGTATATGATTTCTGATTGGTCAAAGTTTACATGAGCTGTACACTTTGACCAATCAGAGCGAGGCTCCGATTCTCTGTTCTTATTGGCTGTTGGGACTGTCCATTCACTTTGGCACGACTTTGTTGGTGTAGAGCGTGTCAGGGAGGGACCATAGGGGAGGGACCAAAGAGAACAAGTGGAGCGGTTGAAGTATTTGGATTCAAATCTCTATCCCAACTGCCATTTTCTCCCCAAATCCTCCACTCCAGCTTTAATACAATAGTACATGTAACAGCAAACGAGACCATGAGTGCAAAGAATGCTGTTTTTATGTAGTTTTTCTTAATGCCTTTGTCATGGGTATACGCTCACCCAGGAACAACAGCTGGCGTAGTAAAAACACTACCGCTTTTGTCCAAAGGGGGGCGCTAGAATTAACACAAATTAAAAGTTCCTCAGAGCAGCTTTAAAAACAAAAACAAAACATGATGAGATGAGGAACGGCACAACAGGTGGATAAAGCAATCATTGTCACATCCTCAGATATGTGTTAATATTATGTGTGTGTGTGTGTCTGTCTGTCTGTCTGTCTGTCTGTCTGTATGTGTCTGTCTGTCTGTGTGTGTGTGTGTGTGTGTCTGTCTGTCTGTCTGTCTGTCTGTATGTGTCTGTGTGTGTCTGTCTGTCTGTGTGTGTGTGTGTGTGTGCGTTAAACTGACACCTGCATCTTTCTGCATTGACCCAGATTAGACTCAGATTATATAAATCTCTTCCATCGCTGTCAAATTTAAACGGCTGCACAGTGTCACCATGGCAACACACACACACACACACACACACATACATACACACACACACATAGACAGACAGACATGCACGCGCGCACACACACACACACACACACACACACACACACACACACACAAACACAAACATAGACAGGCAGACACGCACACACATACACACACACAAACACACATTCGCACACACATTTGCACACACACACATAGACAAACATAGACCGACACACACACACACACATGAACACACACACACACACACATCGTAGCGTGTTTTTTGTTTGTTTGTTTTTAGTGATGAAACTAAAAGGGGATTTTCAGACTTGGTAGAAATGGAATATAATATGCATAAGTATGTCTTAATTAGTGTATACTCGCTTGTCTTTTATGACCTTAGAATGAGCCTTTTGTATCTACATAGGAGCGGGGCGCTGAGGCCGCCATGTTGCACCGCCATGTTTCTACAGTAGCTCAGAACAGACAAACTTAACGGCCTTACATGTTTTTATATATAGTGGGCGTCCTGGGGAAATGCACCTGTTGGAAGACCAAGAAGAAGAAGAACTATAGAATAAATAACTAAATACATCTTCACCTCATCACTTGATATTGTGGAAAGACTTGAGGCAGTGGTGGATGATGCTATCTTTAGTAACTATAGCTTCTTGTCCTTGAAGGCCACCGTAGCTTCTGTAAATTCTCTACATGTAATTCTTAGTATTGAATAATTCTATCATCATAAATCCAAACCAAAATACACTCAACAAAAATACAAACGCAACACTTTTGTTTTTGCTCCCATTTTTCATGAGATGGACTTAAAGATCTAAAATTCATTCCAGATACACAATATTACCATTTCTCTCAAACATTGTTCACAAATCTGTCTAAATGTGTGATAGTGAGCACTTCTGCTTTGCTGAGATAATCCATCCCACCTCACAGGTGTGCCACATCAAGATGCTGATCTGACATCATGATTAGTGCACAGGTGTGCCTTAGACTGTCCACAATAAAAGGCCACCCTGAAATGTGCAGTTTTGTCTCACAGCAAAATGCCACAGATGCCACAAGCATTGAGGGAGCGTGCAATTGGCATGCTGACTGCAGGAATGTCAACCAGATCTGTTGCTCGTGCATTGAATGTTCATTTCTCCACCATAAGCCGTCTCCAGCAACTTCGCACAGCCATTGAAGAGGAGTGGACCAACATTCCACAGGCCACAATTGACAATCTGATAAACTCTATGCGAAGAAGATGTGTTGCACTGCATGAGGCAAATGGTGGTCACACCAGATACTGACTGGTTCTGAGTCCCCAGACCCCCAATAAAGCAAAAAATGCACATTTCAGAGTGGCCTTTTATTGTGGATAGTCTAAGGCACACCTGTGCACTAACCATGATGTCAGATCAGCATCTTGATGTGGCACACCTGTGAGGTGGGATGGATTATCTCAGCAAAGCAGAAGTGCTCACTATCACACATTTAGACAGATTTGTGAACAATGTTTGAGAGAAATGGTAATATTGTGTATCTGGAATGAATTTTAGATCTTTAAGTCCATCTCATGAAAAATGGGAGCAAAAACAAAAGTGTTGCGTTTATATTTTTGTTGAGTGTATTTTGAGGAACGTGTACCCAAACTTTAAGACTAGAATATGTTTGTAAACCAAACTGTGGGCCCTGCTGCTGTAAACAACAACAGTGAAACAGTAACTTTTCAGGAATTACTGATCTGCTGATACGTAATGAGCCGTCCAGAGCCCTTAGGTCGTCTGGGACAGGTCTACTTACAGTCCCTAGAGTTAGGACTAAACGAGGAGAGGCAGCTTTTAGTTTGTTTGCACCAAATCTCTGGAACAAACTCCCAGAGAACTTGAGGTCTGCTGCAACTCTCAGCTCTTTTAAATCGAGTCTGAAGACTTTTCTGTTTCAATTTTAACCTGTACTTTTTATTTTATTTAAATGTTATTCATTCGCTTTTCTGATGTGTGTTGGGTATTTTAATCTTGCCCCTGTAAAGCACTTTGAGTGGCCTTGTGTCTGAATTGTGCTATATAAATAAACTTGCCTTGCCTTGCCTTGCCTTGCCTTGCCTTGCCTTGCCTTGCCTTGCCTTGCCTTGCCTTGCCTTCAAACAGTGTTCCAGGGATCAATATTTCCTGTGAGAAAAGTTTGTTTATTCAGTTATGAGAATATAAATTAGAAAATGTTTCACTTCTCTGACACAAGTTACACACTGCAGCTTTA
>OX442354.1:533845-536345 GCA_949357725.1 Hyperoplus immaculatus | reverse complement strand
TAAGATAGATAGATAGATAGATAGATAGATAGATAGATAGATAGATAGATAGATAGATAGATAGATAGATAGATAGATAGAGACCTGTGTTATGAACTATGCATACTGTTTAAGTGATTGCTCCATGAATATAGAGAGATTTAACACGTATATTACCAACAAAATATCACTTTCTTCTCCTTTAACTCAACCAACTTGTGCATTTGTTTATGTATTGGGAACAGCAGCTATACAAACAGTGATGTCATATCTGTGAAACCAGCCAATCAAAAGTCTTTCTGTGTTTCCTTACAGAAACTAAAGGATGTTGAGTCCAACTTTTACATATTTCTGAAACAGTCTCATTTTTCCTCTGATGATCATAAATGACATGTAACAGCAAACGAGACCATCAGTGCAAAGAATGCTATTTTTATATAGTTTTTCTCGAATGCCTTTGTCATGGGTATATATACGCTCACCCAGGAACAACATCTGGCGTGGTAAAAACAGTACCGCTTTTGTCCAAAGGGGGGCGCTAGAATTAACACAAACAAACACTATATTAACCACGTGCTTATGTATTTCTGTGTTCCTTTGTAGAAACTGAAGGATGTGGAGTCGATCATAAAGATTGTGGAGCTGGACGGACGAGAGCTGGTCAAAGATTTCTCCGATGAAATCGAGCTGATGTTGGGAAGCAAGATGAAGTCAGTCACGGTAAGGAGGACACAGACGCATGTTGAGGATCAATTAAATGTTTAAAAAAAAATGTTAACCTTTATTTCTACAGGTGAATCCCATTGAGACCGGAGACTGTTTTTCAAGGGAGACCTGTTTTCCTTTCCCACGTTACCATTCACACACACATTCATACACCGATAGCAGCAGGCTAACTATCGACATTCACACGAGGCAAAGTGGGTGAAGTGTCTTGCCCAAGGACACAACAACCATGACACAGGTGGCAGGGCGGGGATCGAACCGCCAACCCTTTGATCATCGGCCGACCCGCTCTACCACCTGAGACACAGTCGCCCCAAATTCAATTCAAATCACTTTATTCGTCCGCGAGGGGCACATGACAGTATAGCTTAAAAAACACAAGACACAATCAACAAACATAAGCAACGCATCTGTATAATCAACATTTAAAGGGGCACTGTGTAACATTTTAAGTAATGTATTAGCTAAAATCAATATCCTCATTCATAAATATGTCCTCATTGGTGTAAAATCCCCTCTGTTAATAATCTGAATTATCCTCCTGAGTGGAGAATTACAAATATTAATATTACATTTTGTACATTGAGAGGGGCACTGTGTAATATGACATCATCAAGAAAGTTCTAGAAAGTTCTAGAATGCAACGCTCCCTGGGTAACCCCAACCCTTTTGAATAATAACAGAAGCTACAGTGGCCTTCAAGGACTAGAACAATTCTAAATTTTAAACAATGCACCTGATGATATTCCAAAAGACTTAACCTCTCAATGTAGAAGATGTAATATTAATATTTGTAATTCTCCGCTCAGGAGGATAATTCAGATTATTGGCAGAGGTGATTTTACACCAATGAGGACACATTTATGAATGAGGTTATGATTTTAGCTAATAAATTACTTAAAATGTTACACAGTGCCCCTTTAATAACACTGTGTATAACTCATAAATACTTTTGGATATACTATAAATGTTTCTGTTTGTCTAATAAGTGCTGTTGTGTGAATGTTTCTCGTGTGTTCAGAGGTTAGCCGAGTCTGCAGAAGATGCCGATCTATATCACGACTTCAACGCTTCCTTACAGGTTGGTGCTCTGATGTTTAATTAACCAGATGATTTTTTATTTATTTTTATTTTTTTTTAAGATTATTTTTGGGGCATTTTCAAGCTTTATTAGATAGTACAGAGTTGGAATGGGGAGACAGAGAGATAGAGAGAGAGAGAGAGAGAGAGAGAGAGAGAGAGAGAGAGAGAGAGGGGGGATGACCTGCAGTAAAGGTCCACGGGTCGGATTTGAACCCGCGACCACTACAACGAAGGCCGGAGCCAATATGGTACACGCTCTATCCACTACGCCACTCTGTCTCCCCATCTCAACTTTGTACTGTCTAATAAAGCTTGAAAATGCCAAAATTTAATCTTTAAAAAAAGAAAGAAAGAAAGAAATCCTCACTGGGGGGCGACAGAAGTTACGCACTATAGCTTTAACAATTTCTGGTCACTAAAAAATACTCTAAAGGCCAGGCTCTTAATGTGAAAGCATGTCCACTTTTCTGTCCCCCTCTTGTTTGATTACTATAACTCCTTGATGATCAACTTCAAATTCCAATTCAAGTTGACAAATTGTCAAAATTAGTATGAGTAGGACGTTAGTAGGGCTTTTAGTATGAGTAGGATGTTAGTAGGGCTTTTAGTATGAGTAGGACGTTAGTATGGCTTTTGGTATGAGTAGGATGTTAATAGGGCGTTTAGTATGAGTAGGACGTTAATAGGGCGTTTAGTATGAGTAGGACGTTAG
>OX442354.1:512257-514757 GCA_949357725.1 Hyperoplus immaculatus | reverse complement strand
TACTGCTAATTGATCTACTTTTTCAGGTTTAATTGTGTGATTGATTTGTCAAAAATAAATGTCATGGGAGAAAAGGTTTTAGATTTTGAAGGTGCTACGAGGAACTTTTAAATATTTCAGAAATGTTTTCCTCTGATGATCATAAATTACATGAAACAGCAAACGAGACCCATCAGTGCTAAAGAATGCTATTTTTATATAGTTTTTCTTAATGCCTTTGTCATGGGGTATACGCTCACCCAGGAACAACAGCTGGCGTGGTAAAAACACTACCGCTTTTGTCCAAAGGGGGGCGCAAGACAAAACATAAAAGTTCCTCGCAGCACCTTTAACACGTTTTTGATTAATTTTCTACAAATGTAAGAAATTCTTCCTCTTTATGTTTTCTAAGGAAATAATCCAGTTAAATTTGTTTTGTTACTTTTTTAGGTCAAAATAAGTCCAAGGGTCTGATAGGCTAAATCAACTCTGTGTCAACCCCTTTTTGGTGGCGATGGCTTGAATGTAACCGACATTCATTTTTGTATGGAAAAGTTTCGCACTATAGCTTTAAATTGTTATTTTATCTAAAGGTCAAATAAAAAAAACATTTGTAATATTTTTGTTTTTTTCGTCCAGAGTTCTGTTTAAACAAAGCTGTGCAACGTGTGTGTGGTTATGAATAAAACTCAACGTGTGTGTGGTTATGAATAAAACTCAACGTGTGTGTGGTTATGAATAAAACTCCAGCTTTTGTGATTTCCTAAATTTAATTTTTTTGTTTTATTATTATTTCCCAGTTGGAACAAGAAAAAACAAAACACATACTATGAACATATTATGCTTTTAATGCACGACTGATGTCAATAAGCGGAGTAAGTTTTAGGGGCGTCGGACTTTCCTTGTGGGAGATAGCAACCCTAGCCCAACCCTAACCCTACAGAAAATGAATGGAAATGGACTGGCTTGCTGTGAAAAGTACCCCCTCCTCAAAATTGATTTCTCTTCATCCGAGAATCAAATCCTTTGGTGGGTATATTAGCGTGACTGATGTTAATAAGTGGAGTAAGTTTCATGAGCGTCGGACTTTCCTTGTGGGTGATAGCAACCCTAGCCCAACACACACACACACACACACACACACACACACACACACACACACACACACACACACACACACACACACACACACACACACACACACACACACACACACACACACACACACACACACACACACACACACACACACACCTTACAAGTATTTTTACAGCATCAAGGTGTTTGTATAAAAGAAATACACAACTTTAATTGATAACCTTCTGCAGTTTACAACATAAAATTATAACTTCACACATTTATTCAGAATATATTGAAAGTTCTTGAGACGATGGTTGCGTCAGTCCCGGAGTAAAAAAACTCCCTTTATGATGTAATAAATAAAAAGAAAAAAAATCTGTTTACACACGATACAGAAATATTAAAAACAGTCTGTTGTTGGTGGTTGGTGGGTTGGTTGGTTGGTATGCGGTTGTAAGGCCAGTTGGTGTGTTTTTCAGCTCAGGAGGGAGGGAGGAAGACATACTGAAAAATTACTGAATTCTGAAAAAAAATCTTGATTTAATCAGTTTTAAGCTTAAAGGTGCTCCGAGGGACTTTCTGTTTGTGTTAATTCTAGCGCCCCCCTTTGGACAAAAGCGGTAGTGTTTTTTTTACTACGCCAGCTGTTGTTCCTGGGTGAGCGTAAACCCCATGACAAAGGCATTAAGAAACACAATATGAAAATAGCATTCTTTGCACTGATGGTCTTGTTTGCTGTTACATGTAATTTATGATTGTCAGAGGGAAAGTGAGACTTTTTCAGAAATTTTAAAAAGTTCCTCGTAGCACCTTTAACTTGAATTAATTTATCGACTTAAATTTACTATATTCGGTCCCTACCTTATTCTCTATGGCTGAGTATTAGGGCCATTTATTAAGGAGAAAAATAAATGAAATTAAGAGAATATAGTTGTAATTTTATACATATTTTTTCTTGTTAAATCAAGACTTTATTCTCTTAAATTTACACATTTTATTCTTGTTAAGTTAAGATTATTTTATTGGTATGGTCTCAAAAAAAATTTCCCCTGAAGGTAGCCCTAAATCTCAATGTCATATTTTACTTTTTCCAGAAACTTCTTTAACTTTAAAAACAGACCAGAACCAGATACTTATCCATACACACACATCCAGGGTGGTTGCGTGAAAATATCCTATTAATTTAATACCCTTTACAACTATTGACAGTGGAAACACAGGTTAATGTGTACCGTACTGGACTGCTCAGTCAACCGTGTATATTTTCTACATGGCCTTCCTTTGCATTGTCTACATGGCTTGCTGTGTATGTCCTGTGATATAGGTACGGCTTGGTTCGCTTATCTTTGCACCCTTCCCATCTTATACGTTTATATTTGTCTTTGTATTATTTTAAGCAGTTCAATAAATTGTTGAAAAAAAAAAATAATAATTTACAGTG
>OX442354.1:494757-502257 GCA_949357725.1 Hyperoplus immaculatus | reverse complement strand
ATAGATAAATATAACAATAATTAACAATAATACTGTATAATAACAACAGTAAAAGTACACACATCGATGTTGTCCTTCATCATCTTGGCGGTTGATTCGCTCATGCTGAAGGGCCCGCCTTTCCCTCCCCCAGGGCCTCCTCCCATTGGTCCACGCCGCAGGGTGAAAAGCAGGAAGCCAATCAGAAGCAGCGTAGGCACCATGCTGATCATGAAGGAACTAGAGGGGACAGAGAATGGGGTTCAGCATGTGTGTGTGTGTGTGTGTGTGGTGTGTGTGTGTGTGTGTGTGTGTGTGCGTGTGTGTGTGTGGGTGGGGGTGCGGGGGGGAGGGGAGGGGAGGGGAGTGAGTGTGTGTGTTGACTACTGTCGACTACTGTCAGCAAAACAAATTCCCCCAGTGAATACATTTAAGTTTACTCTACTCAATGTCCATAAGTGTGTCTGTGTGCGTGTGTGTGTCGTCTGTCTGTCTGTCTGTCTGTCTGTCTGTAAGTTTGTGTCCGTTTCAGTGTGTGTCTCTGTCTGTCTGTCTGTCTGTCTGTTTCAGTGTCTGTCTGTCTGTCTGCCCGTCTGTCTGTCTCACCCATCACTCTCAGTACTATAGACCACAGCCGGCCTGTGTGAAGACTCCATGCCCAGCTCCATGTGAGCAGCCTCCAGGTTTCTCTCAAACGTGTCCACGCTGCCGATGTTAAACCAAACGTAACTCTGTAGAGAAACACAGCAGTTAATGTTTTTTTTTTGTTTTTTTTTAACCTTTATTTCTACAGGTAAATCCCATTGAGACCGAAGACTCTTTTTCAAGGGAGACCTGTTCTCCTTTCCCACGTTACCATTCACACACACATTCATACACCGATAGCAGCAGGCTAACTATCGACATTCACACGAGGCAAGGTGGGTGAAGTGTCTTTGCCCAAGGACACAACAACCATGACACAGGTGGCAGGGCGGGGATCGAACCTCCAACCCTTTGATCATCGGCCGACCCGCTCTACCAACTGAGCCACAGTCGCCCCATTTAGTCAATTGTACACCTGGCACCTTGAAATTTGTCTTTTCTCATCTCCCCTCTCAAGTTCCCGCACTCCAGAGGAGGTCCTCACACAGGGTCAGCCATAGTACAGACACACAGACAGACACAGACAGACAGACACACTCCAGAGGGGGTCCTCACACAGGGTCAGCCATAGTACAGACAGACACACAGACACACACACAGACACACAGATAGACAGACAGACAGACAGACAGACACACTCCAGAGGGGGTCCTCACACAGGGTCAGCCATAGTACAGACACACAGACAGACACAGACAGACAGACACACTCCAGAGGGGGTCCTCACACAGGGTCAGCCATAGTACAGACAGACACACAGACACACACACAGACACACAGATAGACAGACAGACAGACAGACAGACACACTCCAGAGGGGGTCCTCACACAGGGTCAGCCATAGTACAGACACACAGACAGACAGACACACAGACAGACAGACAGACACACAGACACACAGACAGACAGACACACTCCAGAGGGGGTCCTCACACAGGGTCAGCCATAGTACAGCGCCCCTGGAGCAGTTTGGTGTTAAGTGTCTTGCTCAAGGACACAATGGTAGAGATGGTGGGCAGATACAATTAAAAGTACTTATCATCCAACATTTTTTTTTACTGTGTTAAGGTTGCAGTTTGTAATATCGGACTGTTTTGGCATTATCTAGTGGTGAGATTCTAGATGTCAACGCTCCCTTGCTAACCCCCTCCCTTTGTGGAGAATTTACAGAAGCTACGGTGGCCTTCAAGGACAAGATACTAGTTACTAAACATGGCATCATCCACCAATGCCTCAAGTCTTTCCACAATATCAAGTGAACTCAAATACATGAAGATTAAACTAAAGCATGTGTTGGTCACAAATATACAGATATGTTAGTTAAACCTGCAGTGTGTAGAATTTGGGGTTTTATTTCCTAGCAGATTTTGTAGAAAGTACTTATAATATCCACAAGTACATTTAATTTAGTGCATAATAGCTGAAAAAAAAATTTGAATTATTTTTTTTCCCTTAGAAAGGCTCTCATATATGTCCATATTTCTGCATATTTTGGACCAAGGCCTAGTGCCGCCATCTTGAAAGTGTCATAGTTGGAATGTCATGAGGTGCATTGTTTAACATTTAGAATTGTTCTTGTCCTTGAAGGCCACTGTAGCTTCTGTTATTATTCTAAAGGGTTGGGGTTACCCAGGGAGTGTTGCATTCTAGAACTTTGTAGAACTTTCTTGATGATGTCATATTACACACTGCACCTTTAAGGTTGTATATTATATTTGAAGTTTTTATATTCATCACATATATTTAATTTTTGACATGTAAAGTAGTTTCTACTCACGGCATCAGTGTCGGCTCCCGGCACCAGAATCACTCTGACGTATTGTTTGTTGACGACCTCTAACCGATCCACCTGCACACACACAAAGAGACAATAGATACATAGATAATATAGTCTATTAGGAAATTCTAATTTTTTTTTTTTTTTTTATATAGGATTCTTTTTTGGCATTTTCTTTACTTTATTAGACAGTTTGGAGTGACAGAGTTGAATTCGGGAAAAGAGGGGAATGACATGCAGAGAACGACCCGGGCTGGATTCTAACCCGGGTCTGCTGTGAAGAGGACTGAGACTCTATGGGGGGAGGTCTAACTACCCCACAAGCACCCCCCCCCCGCTTTTTAATTTTTTAAGCACTTTTCTACTTGAAAACGATGTTTTAGTTTCTGCAAATTTAAATGCAAATCTCCAGATGAAGATTTTACTGACAAAGAAAGTAATATCTGCTACAAATACACACATATATAGATAGATAGATAGATAGATAGATAGATAGATAGATAGATAGATAGATAGATAGATAGATAGATAGATAGATAGATAGATAGATAGATAGATAGATCCCTCACCATTCCTCGTCCCACATATCGATGTATAAAGTCTTTCCAGCTGATTTCTTTGCCGTTGTCTCTGAAGTAATAGTAGAGCAGAGCTGAGCTGACTCCGGCCGCTCCGATCGCTAGGTAACGGAAATCCTTCTCATCCCACGGGAGGTCGCCCTGCGCAACGCAATGGGGAAAAAAGGAAATATTTTAACATTTATTGATCAAGACATGAGACATGTTTTTTTCTCTCTTTAGGTTATTTATTAATTTTATTTTTTTTATATTTTTATATATATTTATCTGTCACAGTACTGATGGGTGAGAGACAGACAGACAGACAGACAGACAGACAGACAGACAGACAGACACAAACACACACAGACAGACAGACAGACAGACAGGCACACACACAGACAGACAGACAGACAGGCAGACAGGCACACACACAGACAGACAGACAGACAGACAGGCAGACAGACACACACACACATACAGACAGACAGACAGACAGACAGACAGTGTGTCTTACCTTCTGCAGTCTGCTCCACCAGTCTTTCCCCGCTCCTCCTCCTCCTCTCTTCCCTCCTTTTCCTCCTTTTCCATCTGAAACTCAAACACATTACGTTTACACACAAAGCAGCTTTTCGGCTTTTCACACAAACTATTATTATTATCTAGATATCGTTTCATCCCAAAGCCAATGGGCACATTTCAGAGAGGGATGTGCGAAATTGACAAAGAATAATAATATCTCGATATCAGGGGGGATTTTGTCAATAATGAAAATTGCCGATATTTTGCGTCCATAAAAAATGTGTTAAAATAAAATGTAATACTTCTATAATCCTTGAATTTTACTGGATTTTATCTTTTAAATAAAATATTAGATGTTGGGGGTCGCTCCGGTGGCGTAGTGGATAGAGCGTGTACCATACTGGCTCTGGCCTTCGTTGCAGTGGTCGCGGGTTCAAATCCGACCCGTGGACCTTTACTGCAGGTCATCCCCCCCCCCCCTCTCTCTCTCTCTCTCTCTCTCAACTCTGTACTGTCTAATAAAGCTTGAAAATGCCCAAAAAAATATCTGTGAGTGAGTGAGTTTCTTACCTTTGGGTTCAGAGGAGTAGAGTCTTCTCTGAACAGACTGGAACCTGCGACTGGACAGGAAGTTGGACGGACTCCGAGAAATGTTCTGAAAAAACACCACAGAAGAAGAAGAGTTAGTAAAACTGAACCACACACACACACACACACACACACTTGAAGATTGATACAAGACATTTTAATTCCAATAAAGGGCCTTGGTATGTTTATGTCAGTTTAACTTACTTAAAACAAAGTTAACAACACTTCAGCATATATGTATTATTACATTAGGGTCAGCTGATGTTATATGAGGCTTCAATTTGAGTTGGAAAGAAATCTAGAGGGTGAATTTTCTTTCCATAAAACAGTGTGTGGCCAGTTAGAAGTGTTTTGGCACCGACTGCAGAGACGGCACCGATTTAATTTGTCTGACTCCTGGTGCCTCTTATTAGCAGCGGATGGTTTAACATTTGAACTACATATTTTCTCGATTCGCGATTTTCAGACGTTAAAGACCTACTTCACCGGTGGAAATATGAAGGTGTATTGAACTCTGAGATCCTATGTAGTATAAATGTGCAAAACATTTTAGAAATCGGTTCATCCTAGCTAGCCTGAGAAAAGGCAGAAAGAGTGTTTTATGGTCTCACTGTCTAACCCTACATTTTCCCACGTGTGACATCACACAGTTACATGTAGGGTTTGGGTTAACAGGACAGCTGGGCCAAGGGAAGACTCATTCATTATATAATAATAGCGATTTTATAATGATAGAACGCCGGTTCCGTATGGGTGAAGTGTTCCCTTAAAATAAACGTAAATACAGCTACCTGTGATCCAATGTACATTATTATCACACCTGTATTAAAGGGGGGGGTATGCAATTTTGACATAAGACATAAGAAGTAGTAACTGTATATTACTTAGTGCCAGCCAGGCACCTATGTTAAAAAGAACAGAAAAAGTAATAGAACATATTTGTTATATATAATATTACCAACGTCCGTACGTTAGCAAACTGCGTAGTTAGGAACAACATGTTCAAAAATAAAATCACTTTTTATCTTGCAATAGATGCGTTTTATAACAATCAAGTTATTTGCTATTTTGATAGTTTGAGTGTCAGAAATCGATCCATAAAGTGAATGATTTTGTATTGGGTTCGGGGGAAAAAAACTCACTATTTTTACTACAATCGATGCTTTTTGGTACATTTGATTAATGCCGAATTAGATAGTAGGTTATAATTAAGCAAAAATGGGTCTTAAATGTAGTTTTTAATGAGACAGTATTGTTTTACTAAGCAAATTAACTCTTAATTCAACTATTTTGTCATGGGATTTGGTAAATAGTCAAGCTGTGCCCCTCAAAACAAATACACCTTGGTTTCAATCTTACTTCCAACCCACGTGGAGACAAAATCAACGTCATTAAGTCACCAAAAGTACATTTCTTAAGTCAATAAAAAACCTCCATGGACACTCACCGGGGCAGCGTAGCTTCTGTATCCGATTATGAGTCGCCTTACTGCGGTCAACGCTGATAGCCTCGCCCGGTCTCCTGGAGCCCGGCAGAAAGGCAACGAGACGGCCGATACAAGCCTCAATAACTGAGACATCCTACCCAACCTGCCTGTGCCCACTGTTTACTTATAAATATACAATATTTAAATTGTTTAATCGCTTACAATCAACTCCATCGCGTGGAAGTGTTATTGAATAAGAACATGGGCATAAATGTCAACTAGCGGATGATGTAAAGAGCAGTGAGACTGTCTTTGAAAATGCCTGATTGAAAATGCTTCAAAAATATCATTATTTATTCATTTTAAAGCATTTTTAAATCATAACATGACTATTTGGGCACGTTAAATGATATTGAGCTGGCAAAATAAACGCTACTGTATTTAAAATCGCTCTTAAAATTACTTTATTATATGTAGGCATCATGAAAACTGCCATGGGGTCCTCAGTGTACACCTTCGCTCTGATTGGCTAAGACAGTTCATGGCTCAGATATGTAAGAGCAAGCCAACAGCAGCACTGTTACCAAAACACTGCATGACTCTGCTTTTGTGTGTGTGTGTGTGTGTGTGTGTGTGTGTGTGTGTGTGTGTGTGTGTGTGTGTGTGTGTGTGTGTGTGTGTGTGTGTGTGCGCGTGCGTGCGTGCGTGTGTGTCATGATGACTTTGTAAGATCACAATTCTGGCCAAACCTTCTGTATATAACATTGACCCTTGGTATTTTGCTAATTCAAAATTAAAATAAAATAAAATCGGTTCTTTATAATAAATGTATTAATTCTGATGGCAAAATGTCCTGTTCATTGTTCCGTTCATTGATGTAAAATCAGGTATGAAAAAATAATAATAATAATTTTGTAAATTTTCCCCAAAATGTAATTTCTAACTCCAGTAACAAAAAGGCTATGAAAACGTTCAACTCGCTACATACCCACACATGATATAAGCTAAACCTGGCTATCTTGTGTTAATGATAGGCTGTGTGTGTCTTCTGTTTACTGTTTAGCAATTAAGAAGTGTTATTGTTTTTTTTTTAAGACTTTCTGAGAAAAATATTCAACATATAGTAGATACAAAACAATGACGTGTTTTGTGAGTCAGCCATTAAAACGTTTCTTGTTGTTGTTGCAGTTATTATAGAAGTTCAAAATTGTATATCTGAAAAAGACGCTCATTCATAAGCAACAGTATCAGGGCAACCGGGACCAACAGAAACAGGTCTCCCTTGCAAAAGAGTCTTCGGACTCAATGGGATTTACCTGTATAAATAAAGGTTAAAAAAAAAAAAAAAAAAAAGAAAGACAGGATTCATATGTATGACAAATAGTTGAGTCAGACACTGAAACTTTAGACCATTTCATTTTCTTTAAAGATATTTTTTTTTTTGGTATTTTTATGCTTTATTGACAGTGTAGAGACAGAGTTGAAATGGGGCAGAGAGGGGAGTGACATGCAGAGAACGACAGCGGGCTGGAATCGAACCCGGGTCTGCTGCTGGCCGAGGCCCATGGGGGGGAGGGGGGGGGGGGGGCGCCCTACCAACTGAGCTAAGGGCGCCCCCACCATTTAATTTTCTTGTTTGTAGTTGTTCTAGAACTAGGGAACAGTATTAGCGCAACCGGGAATAACAGGAAGACAGGAGGAAGCTTTTTTTTTATTACGCTCTTTGAAAATAGAGTCAAAATGTATTGAATAAGTGAAAAAGTGGATATACAATTTTGAAACATTACAAACATTACAAATTAAAAAATAACAAGGTGATATATTAGGTGAAAATACATGTAACAGTTTGTGTGAAGGGAAAAGCAAGTGGATACAAGATCAGGAAAATTAACAAAACAAATTATAATTATTGTTCTTGTTAGTATAAATTAGACAACAATATATTAGCTATACAATAATTAATTGCAATTAAAGCAGACGGTTGCATAGAATAGAAATACTCAAAC
>OX442354.1:479757-492257 GCA_949357725.1 Hyperoplus immaculatus | reverse complement strand
TGCAGACTGACGGACATCTTGGAGGCGGGGATTCCATCTCCTGTGTTCAGGACGTGAGTGGACAGAGGGCTGGGCACTGCTGCTGCTGACATGCTCTACAATCAAGATTCAAGAAGTTTATTTGTCAAATTACTAAACACATTTACATACTACTCCTTTAAAGCAAAAAAAAAAACATTCCTTAATCAATAAAACCAATATTAAACCAATATTTAGCCTCATATTTAATTAATTTTCTGTTTAGTTTATTTTTATTTATTTGTTTATTTAGAGTTAGCTATAAGCTAATTTTAAACTAATCTGTAGTCCCTGGGCAGGAAACAGAGGACATCATCTCTGTCAAAAGGGAAACCTAGGGGGCGCCCTTAGCTCAGTTGGTAGGGCGTCTCCCCTACCCCCATGGGCCTCGGCCAGCAGTGGACCCGGGTTCGATTCCAGCCCGAAGTCGTTCTCTGCATGTCACTCCCCTCTCTGCCCCATTTCAACTCTGTCTCTACACTATCAATAAAGCATAAAAATGCCAAAAAAAAAAATCTAAAAAAAAAACAAAAAAAAAACATATTGAAAAATATCTTAAAAGGGAATAGAAGTCATCGGATAAGCCAGATAATGTATAGAAATACATTATCCCTTCCATATATTTTCTATTGGCCCCCCATAGACCAGGGCCCTAACATAGCAAGGATATGATGGTGTGAGGAAATAAAACAAACAAATACTAGGCAAAGAACACAGAGGAAAACAAGATGTCCCCTATAAACAGAAAAGTATATAATTTTATTAATTTAACCCTTTCATGCATGAATTATGATATCCTTAGTCTGGATTTTTTTCTCAAGTGATTTTATACTTCTTTAGGCATGAAAAGAAAAAATATAACTTCATTTTTTTAAAACACACATTTTTCAGAGAGTTTTACACATGTCCACTCGGGTGGACTCCATGCGTTTTGACTTCTCAATTTAGCACTTATTTATTTAACAAAACAGTGAAAAAAATTATATATTATCTGAAAACTATAAAATAATATATATATTCAATGCCTGTTCACATATATTAACATATTCCAATACTTCAATCTAATGAAAAAGCGTGGAATAATTTTTTCAATCAAAATTTTCTATGAAAATAACAGACAACTTTTTCCTTGGTTCTCCAATTTCTCTTTTTCAGATGTAATTCAGTAGTACAGCCTACTAACTTGTACATCACTTCATCAAAGCTAATTTTATATGAAAATTGGCATCATAGTGACACCAACTGTTTTACACATAATGGAATAATCTGGATTATTTTTTTTTTCTACACAAATACTTCAAGTTGCACTCTAATAACATAAATCAATTGATTTAAAACCAAAAAGTTGCAGCAAAGTAAGCTTTTTCAAGCACAACACATCTGCAGTCATGGTATTTTTTGAAGTCTGTGATGCATGATGTCCAATTTAGTGGACAGGTGATTAAACATAATTTCCTCCCAATGTAAAATCAATAATTGGAAATTTTAAGAACTATATGACTCCTAAGATGTTACTTGTTGTTGCCATATTTTTTTTACCTGCCAGAGTCTGCTATTTTTGAAGTATTTACAGGATATTCCTGAGCTACACAACTTTTCTGCTCCCTGTCGGCCATCTTGGTTTTGATTAATTGTGGCTGCTCTTACAATGGTTGGCCACTGGTTGGCAATGCATTGGATGACACACAAGAGTCCACTGTAGTGGCTGATATGCAACTAGGCGATCTACACCCATGCATATTCAAGAAAACAGCATTTGAATAGCTGTCCACTGTAGTGACCACTATGCGTGAAAGGGTTAAATTATTTTGTTAAAAATACTTGACTCCTTTTGCAGGAATCTGTTTTATCTATTTGAAAGATTTTGTTAGTAAGATAATCAATGTTGCAGATACACAGTTAAACACACTATTCACACTTTACTTTAGTATTACCATGTAATCACCTGGTCAATGATCAAATTCCTTCGTGATTTTTCTCTACTTATGACATCTATTGCAGTGTGTCCGTCCTGGGAGAGGGATCCCTTACTCTGTCAACTCTCCCTGAGATTTCTTCAATTTTTTTTTAATCCCGGTAAAGGGTTTTTTACTGGGAGTTTTTTCTCAGCCGAGCTAAGGGTGTAAGGGCAGAAAGATAGATAGATAGATAGATAGATAGATAGATAGATAGATAGATAGATAGATAGATAGATAGATAGATAGATAGATAGATAGATAGATAGATAGATAGATAGATAGATAGATAGATAGATAGATAGATAGATAGATAGATAGGGTGTCATATTGTATCATATTGTATGAAATGTAAAGCCCACTGAGACAAATGTGTTTGTGATTTTGGGCTGTACAAATAAAACTGATTTGATTTGAAACAAACTACAAGGACTTTCAGACATTTGACCCTTGACTTGGTGTTGTTGACCACAGCAAAATAACAAGCGTATCCCAATGTTAAACAGAAGCAGCATTACTTTAAATGGTAAATGGACTCCACTTATACAGCGCTTTTCCCTGGTTTTTCACAGACTCAAAGCGCTTTACATTGTTTTGTACACATTCACCCAATCACACACACATTCATACACCGATAGCAGCAGCAGCAAACCACGCACGGTGCAAGCTAACTCTCGGGAGCAATTCAGGGTTCAATTTCTTGCCCAGGGACACTTCGACATGTGGCAGGTAGACGGGGGATCGAACCTCCGACCCTGCACACCAGAGGCGAACTCCCTGCCCACTTCGCCACTGCCACCCCATATATGTTGACAAAGATCTACATTAAAATATTTGTGTCGTTGAGTCACCTCCAAAAGCGCTATATAAATACTATCAATTATTATAGTCATTATAACATCTCAGTACACATGTGAACAAATGTGCCTATTGTTTTCATTGTTTTCATTTTTTCAACAAATATTATTTTTTAAATATTTTTTGGTTAAACGTACGAACGAACGGTGAAGAACAAATTGTCACTTTTTAGTTTTTGCAATAAAACTTCTACACAGTGGTACTGGCATGTTACTTTTTTGAATTACTGTATATTTAGTAACGATTTCAAATCATATGTAAATTGTCAATTTGATAAATTATTTTACATAGTATTTTGAACGACTTTTTCTAAGTAGTTTTTTTAGTCAACCAAACTAGATTTCTCCCTTTGGGGTAACTTAACTTAAGTCCAAAGTCTTCCACTGTCAACTCATTGGTAGTCTGTACAAAATATGATTTCAAAATAGCTCCCACAAAACCACTTTCAATACACTCATATACTGGTTAACTTTGTAATTATCAATAAAAATAAAAATGCGTAAATATATCTCTAAGTTGTGCATGAGTTAGCAATGAGAGAAGCCTTACCTCCTGTGTGTGTGTGTGTGTGCTGGAGCAAGTTAATTCAGGTCCCAAAAAACTCATCCAACCAGTTTTGTCGTTGCACACACACCCGCCTTCCCACAATGCATTGCACCCAGACCTGCAGTCAAAGGTTGCTCCGGCTTCACTGAATCATTAAAACTAGTGTAGAGAGAGTGCAGTCAACAACATGTGACCCTGTGTGTGTGTGTGTGTGTGTGTGTGTGTGTGTGTGTGTGTGTGTGTGTGTGTGTGTGTGTGTGTGTGTGTGTGTGCGTGTGTGTGTGTTTGAGAGATTGTGTTTGTGAGATTGTGTTTGTGAGAGCGTGTGTGTCTGTCTGTCTGTTTCTTGTGTGCTTGTGTGTTTGTGTGTGTGTGTGTGTGTGTGTGTGTGTGTGTGTGTGTGTGTGTGTGTGTGTGTGTGTGTGTGTGTGTGTGTGTGTGTTGTGAGATTGTGTTTGTGAGTGTGTGTGTGTGTGTGTGTGTTTGTGAGATTGTGTGTGAGAGCGTGCGTGTGTGTGTGTGTGTGTGTGTGTGTGTGTGTGTGTGTGTGAGAGCGTCTGTCTGTCTGTCTGTCTGTCTTTTTCTTGTGTGTGTGTGTGTGTGTGTGTGTGTGTGTGCGTGTGTGTGTGTGCGTGTGTGTGTGCGTGCGTGCGTGCGTGCGTGTGTGTGTGTGTGCGTGCGTGCGTGCGTGTGTGCGTGTGTGTGTGTGTGTGTGTGGACCATAGACAGTACTGAGTGGACGAAGGCTCATTTAACTGTTTGAACATGATAAGGCTTTTCTGATTTAATTAAAACACTGATAACGTTGTATTTAAATTATATATTATAACCGGAATGAAAAGTAATCTTTTAATTATTATGCTGTTTTATGACTTTTTATTTGAGCAGAAAATGTCAGCAAATCCTTTACTGCGGATGATTTTGCCCCTTGTTTATTGTATTTTATATTACTAGTGCAGTGCCCGTAGGAAGCAGGTCTGCTGTGTGTGTCCCGCTTGTCACTCATTTCAAGCTTTGGTCGCAGCAGCCAATCAAATCAGAGGGAGGCGGGGTTTAGCCGGAGACCGCTTCATTCCCGTCGTTACTGTGGCCTTCAGTGTGCGCATGTATTCGCCGCGAGCATGATATAAATATGATAACTTCTACATATTTGGTCATAACTTCATAATCAAATCAAGGATGCACACCTTCGTGCCGTGCGCGAGCCATATCCGGAAGCTCAGGCCGATCTGACTTACTGTCCAAGAGATATGCGAGTCACAGACAGACAGACAGACGTTTCTTGCTTTATAGATAGATATGTAAATATGTACAAAGTCTAAAATGCAAAAGTATCATCTGAGATTGACCCAACTGCAATTCTATTGTCCTTGCACATAGACAATAAAGTTCAAAATGGAGTATAATGTTCTCTGTCCGTACTTTTTTTTCTTCATATATTTGAGATTTACACTTTTTCACTTCACCTGTGCAAATACTCCTACACGCAATCTGTCCGTACTGTGTGTGCACTGATAACATCAAGTTTTAATACACAGGCTATGCTCTGTAAATGGGTATATTGATAGCTACGGTGGGCCCCCTTTGTGTACATACCATTTTACAGAGCCTAGGCTGTGTATTAACACCAGCATTTGTTCAGCGCACTCACTGTATGCACAGGTGGCGATTATTGACGAGATATTCACTCATTTTGACAGAAAAGTGATTTTGTCAACAAGCGTTCTCCAGAATCACTGACTACACCTTTAAACAAGGGGGATGAACTGGTTTCAAATGATAAACAGAATTAAATATTGTATAGATTTGTAAAAAGGATTATAAAGACCACAGGAAGCTAATATAACAAATATAAGTTATTGAGCTGTGGAAAAGGGGTAGGACTAAATAAGTTTATACTTCTTCCTACTCCTTTTCAGGCAGATCAATTCAATATGTTTTTTGTTTATTTTTTGTTTATTTTTATTTCTTTTGTGAAATCATTTGAACATATTTTTTTATTGTATTTTCATGCTTTTAATTTTTTTTTGATATGTCTGAAATAAATAAATTTAAAAAAAATATATTGACATTAGACTTATAGTATTACTGACTGATTTTAGTAATTTCTTCAATACAAACACTCTTTCAAAATAAAAGATAACATGTTCCACCCCTTACTGGAAAATAACATGTCTTTATAGTCAGTGGCGTCAACAAACTTTAGGCCGTAATGTTGGATCTTTCCGGTGAATCATTTCACTAGTTTTTGACAAAAGGCTAGACACACACTCAGTAACATTACTATGCTTTTATTGTGAAGATCCAGAAGTCAAAACTAAACATGACAGAAGTTAAAATGATAGTGCGTAACTTTTTCGTATACATGAATCTTGGTTACATTCAAGCCATCACCAAACAAGTTGACAGAAAGTTGATTAAGCCTATCAGCTCCACAAAACTCGCTCTGTATTTCTCAGTATAAGTTTAGGCTCATGGCAGCATTATTGCAGACCCTTCCACATTCAGGGTCCCAGGGGCCAAAAAGTATGTTAATCCTTCTGACATTCAAGCATCAAACACAGTCTAACTTTACTAAGAACACTTGTTATTTCAGATTTGTTCTTTTATACATTTTAAACCTCCTACAAGGGACCGTTAAATGTTTGTGAAACAGTCAAATTTTCCTCTGATGATCATAAATTACATCTAACAGCAAACGAGACCATAAGTCCAAAGAATGCTATTTTTACTTAATTATTTTTTATGCCGTTGCACAGGTCTGAAATGTCCAAGTTTTCTTTACATGACCATGGTCATTTTACCATTATTAATCTGACATAATTACATATATATATAAGCATTACCTTGTGGCCATGCATCCTGCCGTCTCTCTTTCACTCGCTTCCTAAGCAGATGCACACGCCGTCAGCACACACTAGCAATTATCTTTAGGACAGCAGGCTCTGGTGTGGTAAAAACACTACTGCTTTGGTCCAAAGGTGGCGCTACAAACAACAAAAACGTTAAGTTCCTCATAGCTATTTTAACTTATTTGTTGCTACTAGTCTATTTGCACTACATTCTGACTCTGTGGTGTATTTGTATTTTTTAAAGTAGTGTTATGCTATGTACAATGTGAGTATTTGTGTTCACTGGGAAAGGTCAAAGACCAAATTCCACCAAGGTGGACAATAATGCAAATGGCCTCCACTTATATAGCTTTTTCCTTTGTTTTTCACAGACTCAAAGCACTGTACATTGTTTTGTACACATTCACCCATTCACACACACATTCATACACCGATAGCAGCAGCAGCTACCACGCAGGGTGCAAGCTAACTATCAGGAGACATTTAGGGTTCAGTGTCTCTTTGCCCAGGGACACTTGGACATGTGGCGGGGAGACGGGGGATCGAACCACCGACCCTGTAACCCAGTGGACGACCGCCCTAAACACTTCACCACAGCTGCTCTATCTACTCTTTCATAGAACAGAGAGACACCGAGGAACCAGGATTTGACCTGGCCCAGAACCCAAACCCTGGATACAGATCTTCAGTGAATTCGGTGTTTACGGTGTAGAGGTGGATCGGTGTGTCGCAAAAGGGGACTTTGTAGAAGGACAGAGTGCCAGCAGGACAGTCCACATACACCCCTACCCTGTGAGAGACGGAGGGGATCGGTGTTCTATTGTTACTGTGACAGACATAGCAAGCACCATCTTCACTGCAGTCAAGACTCCAGGACTGGTCATTCCATCCAAACACACAATCTTCTCCCTTCCTCTGGATTTCTTTGTAAGATACCGATATGATGACTTTTCCTTTCCACTCAACCTCCCAGTAGGAGCGACCGGTGAGGGGCTTTTCACACAGCATCTGAGGACAGACATCAAACCTCTCTGGATGATCAGGATATGGCTGCTTCTCCTCTGCCACACATGTCACCTTCTTGTTGCCGTCAGATAGCTTGAGATTTCCATTTACTGTGTTTGTGTCCAGTGTGAGTTCACAGGAATCTGATGATGAGAATAGAGACACACAACACAGCTGCAGTTATTGATCTATCATCCACTCACTGACTATTTGATTACTCATAACATCGGATTTGTCAATGAGTGACATCACAGGTTGAAGATGGTTGAATGTGTGATGCCTTGCTTTCATGAACCACACTTACACTTCCTCAGACCAGGTGTCAACCATTGGACTCCATCATTCTCCACACTGAAAGGGAAAAGACGGGTTCAAAAACAGCACAATCTCTTTTAGCAAGCGGACATGCACATTACATTTCTCTCATACACATTTATAATATCATACAATATGTGCAGAAGCCTCCTCCTCTATCAAACATAATAGCAATAATAATAATAACAACGACGGTTGAGAGGACGGCTACGGCGGTCGAGTAGAATTTTGAGCATTCGAGAATTTATGTCATCACCTCCTATCGCTGTAGTCAGAGCGAGTCAGAGCCGCAGTCCGTCTGTTTACAACGGCAGAATGGGTTTTTGACGTTGTGAGCGCTACACCAACTGCAGCAAGTAGCCGGTCTAAGTGTTGCTAGGTGATAGTGGAGCTCGTTGGAATCTTTCCCTGGCGCCGTAGCCGTCCCTAAAAGTCCGCTGCTTAAAGTCCCTATTGTCTGTAGGGGGCGCCTTTAGCTCAGTTGGTATGGCGTCCCCCCCATGGGCCTCGGCCAGCAGCGGACCCGGGCTCGATTCCAGCCCGCGGTCGTTCTCTGCATGTCACTCCCCTCCCTGCCCCATTTCAACTCTGTCTCTACACTATCAATAAAGCATAAAAATGCCAAAAAAATAAATCTAAAAAAAAAACAAAAAAAAAACATATTGTCTGTGGCTGCAGCAGACATCTTCCTACCTGAGGTCTTCAAGACTCCATGGGGGTTCGTCCGGTCGAGTAGACAGTATCTCCGCTCCTGCCACTCCTGGATGGTTGTAGCTCAGGTCCAGCTCTCTCAGATGGGTGGGGTTTGATCTCAGAGCTGAGGCCAGAGAAGCACAGCCTTTCTCTGTGATCTGACAGCCTGAGAGCCTGCAAACACACGAAAAACACACACACATTATCCTCTTCTAAAGCTGGGGTATATAATTTCTGACTCTACACCAACAAAGTCGTGCCAAAGTGAATGGACAGTCCCAACAGCCAATAAGAACAGAGTATCGGAGCCTCACTCTGATTGGTCAAAGTGTACAGCACATGTTAAATTTGCCCATCATGTCTATATGTTTTTCGTGGATCTAAAGAGGATGTGTACATGATTGATCGGAGAATCATTGCAGCAAAAGAAGCTACTACTTTGCATAGAAAGGAGCCGATTGAGGTGGTTGGGGCATCTGGTAAGGATCCCCCTTGACACAACCCTAGAGAGGTGTCTCAGGCACGTCTAGCTGGGAGGAGGAAGACCCAGGACTAGGTGCAGAGAGTATATCTCCACACTGCCTTGGGAACACTGGAATGCCTCGGGATTCCCTACTTGTAGCTGGTTAATGTGGCCCAGGAAAGGGAAGTTTGGGGTGCCCTGCTGGGGCTGCTGTCTCCGCAACCCGACCCCGGATAAGAAGATGAAGATGAGTGTGGGAGCATTTAATAATTGAACAACAAATGCAAGAACAAGAGAAAAATTATCAAAATCCTCATTAAAATGTATTTTTTGAGTCTAGAAGCTACTTCTTATGTTTCGTCTAAGGTCCTTTGACGAATAATGTAAGCAGACACAACCCTACGCACCTTAAATGTGTATCAACAAACACTCACAAGATATTAAATGGTCATAAACTGAATGTGATAATGAACTCTAACCTCAGAGTTTGGAGAGCACAGTTTTGACTCTTTAGACCATCAGACAGCAGCTTCACTCCTGAATCCTGCAGGTTGTTGTTGCTCAGGTCCAGCTCTCTCAGACTAGACGACTGGGAGCTGAGAACTGAGGCCAGAGCTTTGAAACTTCTCTCTGAGAGATTACAGCCATCCAGTCTGGAGAGACAACAGAAAGGAAACAAGTAATAAGTTACTTATTCATTCTCCATTTGAGGGGAAAATGTATGTTTAAAACAAAATACCTACAGAGCTTTTTGGGAAGCTTCGACCACTGGCATGAGCCTCAGAAGAGCCTCCTCTGAAGCAGAGTATTTCTTCAGGTCAAACACGTCCAGATCCTTTTCTGAAGACAGTAAGATGAAGGCGAGAGCAGACCCCTGAGCAGGAGACAGTTTATCTGTGGAGAGACGTCCTGAGCTCAGGGACTGTTGGATCTGCTCCACTAGAGAATGATCATTCAGCTCATTCAGACAGTGGAACAGATTGATGCTTTGCTCTGCGGAGAGATTCTCTTCAATCTTCTTCTTGATATACTCAACTGCTGCCTGATTGGTCTGTGATCTACTTCCCGTCTGTGTCAGCAGACCTCTGAGGAGATTCTGATTGGTCAGCAGTGAAAGTCCCATGAGGAAGCGGAGGAACAAGTCCAGGTGTCCATTTGGGCTGTGTAAGGCCTTGTCAACAGCACTCTGGTAGAAGTGTGTGGCGCCGGATTTCTTTCCTGTCATCAGATTGACTCCAGTGTTGAAGAATGTCAGATGGACATGAAGAGCAGCCAGAAACTCCTGAACGCTCAGATGGACGAAGGAGAAAACCTTGTCCTGGTACAGTCCACTCTCCTCTTTAAAGATCTGTGTGAACACTCCTGAGCACACTGACGCTGCTTCGATATCGATGCCACACTCTCTCAGGTCTGATTCATAGAATATCAGATTGGCTTTCTGCAGCTGCTCAAAAGCAAGTTTTCCCAGAGACTCGATCATCTTCCTGGTTTCTGGACTCCAGTGTGGATCTGTCTCAGCTCCTCCATCATACTTGATGTTCTTCAGTTTGGCCTGAACCACCAGGAAGTGGATGTACATCTCAGTCAGGGTGTTGGGCAGCTCTCTGTCCTCTCTGGTCTTCATCCAATCCTCCAGAACTGTAGCAGTGATCCAGCAGAAGACTGGGACATGGCACATGACTCGAAGGCTTCGGGATCCCTTGATGTAGGAGATGATTTTGTGGGCCTGCTTCGGCTCCTTGAATTTGTTCTTGAAGTACTCTTCCTTCTGTGGGCGAGTGAACCCTCTAACCTCTGTTACCATGCCAACACAGTCAGGAGGGATCTGATTGGCTGCTGCAGGTCGTGTGGTTATCCAGAGGCGGGCAGAGGGAAGCAGGTTCCCCCTGATGAGGTTTGTCAGCAGCACATCCACTGAGGTGGACTCTGTAATATCAGTCACGGTCTTATTGTTGCTGAAGTCCAGAGGAAGTCGACACTCATCCAGACCGTCGAAGATGAACACAACCTGGAACTTGTCAAATTTGCAGAGTCGTGCTTCTTTGGTTTCTTTAAACAGGTCATGAACAAGTTCCACCAAGCTGTACTTTTTCTCTTTCAGCACATTCAGTTCTCTGAACGTGAATGGAAATGTGAACTGTATGTCCTGGTTGGCTTTGCCTTCGGCCCAGTCCAGAGTGAACTTCTGTGTTAAGACGGTTTTCCCGATGCCAGCCACTCCCTTCGTCATCACCGTTCTGATTGGTTCATCTCTTCCAGGTAACGGTTTGAAGATGTCTTCTTGTCTGATGGTTGTTTCTGTTCCGTCCGGTTTCCTGGATGCTGTTTCAATCTGTCTGACCTCATGTTCTTCATTGAAGGCTCCGGACCCTCCCTCTGTGATGTAGAGCTCTGTGTAGATCTGATTCAGAAGGGTTGGGTTTCCTGCCTTAGCGATCCCCTCAAACACACATTGGCACTTCTTCTGCAGGTAGGATTTTAGTTTACGCTGACAAACAGGAGGTCCTGAATAAAAGCACAAGAAATAGGAAAATTAAGTGAATTATAAAAAAGTTGTTTTACTGTCAATTCTCAAAATGTGAAAGACATACATAAGAATCGAAATGGCGTTTATCTACGACCCGAAGTGCAATAGGAACAATAGAAAATATAGAGTAGAATAAGTAGAACGTGACAAACATCTGACGAATTCCTATTTCTCTCTATTTCTTGATAAATGTCCCAATCATCCATCGTGGGGCGACTGTGGCTCAGGTGGTAGAGCGGGTCGGCCGATGATCAAAGGGTTGGAGGTTCGATTCCCGCCCTGCCACTTGTGTCATGGTTGGTGTGTCCTTGGGCAAGACACTTCACCCACCTTGCCTCGTGTGAATGTCGATAGTAAGCCTGCTATCGGTGTGTGAATGGTAACGTGGGAATGGGAACAGGTCTCCCTTGAAAGAGAGTCTACGGTCTCAATGGGATTTACCTGTATAAATAAAGGTTATAAAAAAAAAGTGTTATATCTTTCAGAAAATCGTCTTACGGCTCTGTATGCGGTCAGCCAGCTCCCCCTGGTTCATTCGTCTCAGCAAGTGTTGTGCGATCTCCAGAACTGCCTCTCTGCTGTTCCTTCTCTGCTCTTCATCTTCTCCCTCCAGCTCCTCTTCATCCATCCCATGGCTCTCCAAGCATTCTGAGTGACCTGAACTCAGAGCCTCCTCGATCCGATGCAACTCCTTCTCCACAAATTTGAAAATGTCCCCCTTCAGTTGCTGGAAACATAAAAGTATATTAGTATGGTATAGTAGTAGTATATTAGTTTGTGAGGTTATTGTGAACAGAATAGATGTAAAAGTAGTAGTTGCTGTACATGTACAAACCGTAAATATGGGCTTGAGTTGTGTTTGATGATGATGGGAAGAATGATCACAGGAAACTTCTGAGCCTTCCTGGTCGTCAACTCTGTGGAGGGGCCATGAAGAGCATTATACATACACACATGGGCTACATACATTAAGACATACATACATAAGACATTATGTCCATCCACACAGAGACAAGCATAAAGTATGTCTTACTGCTGATCCCACTGTGAGTTACGTAGGGCTTAATGAATAAGTAATATTAGAGCGCACTCACACTAGGCCATCTGTACCGTGCCCTATAGATAGTAAATAATATGGATGTATCATCCGGGCTGACCTCAGTTATTCACACGGCATCCAATAATCCTTGGTTTGTGCGCGTCGCCATTTTGTGAGGGGGGAGGGAGATAGCTGACGTATACCTCCGAGGCAAAGTGAGGGACAACGG